>JAHLJT010007489.1:0-12809 GCA_031308135.1 Acheta domesticus
TAAATAAAATATATCATTAACAAAAAATCTATCTTCAATATAGTTGTAGAAAGACGCCTAAAAATCGCACTTTTGCAATTTTCGAAAAATCAGAGATTTCAACGAACTTGAGACCTTTTTTAAGCCGTCTCAACGCTATCCAAGGACAAAGTTTAATAAGTTTAATAAGAAAATTTGGTTCCATTTTTGGGAAAATTGAAATTTTTTTAAGGCTTCATGAAAAGTAGGCTCAAAATAAAAATATCTATTCGAAACTCGTAAGGCCTGGAGATCGTTAGATCGATCACGGAATATCAATTTTGAAGAAAATTGGCTGAACGGTTCAGGCACTAGCGTTGACCACAGACGGACGGACGACCAGACACGTTTTCTCGTCAATCAATTTTTCGGTATCAAGGACCGTGCAAAACTGGGATTCTGACCACACTACTGGTTAGAGGAAGTTATTAACTCTAGATAGCAACAGTTTTTATTTAATTTTATGTTACTGGGCCCGACAATTAAGAGTTTTTCTGCCGAAAATTCGCTGAAAGACAACCGCGAGAAAATACGTATGTACCGATGTACTTTATCAACCAAAATGAATAATTTGTTTGAAACTTATTCACTAAATTTGTTCAAGGAATTGGTCGGCCCCACCGGATTCGATCCCAGGCCTCCTGGTTTACGGCCAGTTGATCTGACCACTAAGATACCAAGTCATCAACCCTTTGAAGTTTTTAATGAGCGCAATTATCGCTCCTTTTATGCAAGGTGACAATTAGAACGTTTTTTCGCTCACAAGGAGCTTTTATAAATGAGGCTAAACAATTAAGCTGATCGAAACTACCTTCCTTCTGCATTACGTACAGTCTTTCTACCACATATTCATTCCTCTGCCACCGACACAAAGCCAGCGTTCGCAACGAGCGCGAGCACCGGCAGAAACGCCCGGCCAGGATGTGAAAGTGAGGGGAGGCGGACGGCGCGACGCGAAGGCTGCGATGCAGGTGACAGGGTGAAAGCGAGCGCAGGAATGTTGTGACAAAAAAGGGACGCGACGCGTCGAGGGCGGCGAAGAGCGGCAGCGGCCTGTGCGAGGCGCGTGGCGCGAGAGGGGACGTGAGCACCTGGCGGGGATGCAGCGCGTGGCACGGAACGGCGCACAGTGGTCCGGAGTGAGACGACAGTGGTCAAAAATATATCGCTCATTTTAATGGTATTTAAATGTACCCCGAATGTCCCACTTAAAACCGGACCCGTTAAATAGTGTTGTGCTCTTCGATTTTGTGTGGAAGGTACTCAATCGGCTCCGACATACACGCAGGCATGCAGAAGATTTCACTTCCATGTATCTCCCACAGCGGGGCTTCAACGCAGTAAGGATATGTTTTAAGCTCCTGACTGGTCTCCTTACATTTGTGTGGTAGTATATTACTTGTCAGTGTGTGTAAAGCCAGAGGATAGGTCGAGAAAGAAGAGTGAATAATTGTCCGAGGTCCGTTGCTCGTTTGTTAAGGTACTGCTTGGGCATTTACTTGGTATTGATCAGATAAACCACGATAAACTATCAAGCATAGCGGCCGACCGTTGTAATTCTCATCCAGATAGTATCTAATAACTAGTAACCAGTAACTAGAGTTCAAAATACACCACTACCGTCGAGATTCGAACCCTGGAGCAGTTGTGTCAAGGTCTTCTACTGGTGGCGTGGCATGGTTCGTGGCACCGTAGCATGCCACGAGCTCCTCTGTGCAACTAGACTCGGGAAAGGAAAACTATTTGTAGAAACATTTGTAGAAACTTTTACAATAGTGATGGCGTCATTTCTTGTGCGGGGTGATGAACTGCGTGGAGGGGCTATTTCGTCGTGGAACTCGTATCATGGACTTCCGCTCGTGGCATTGACCTTGACAACACTGCCCTAGTAAGTGCCATTTCCTGGTGTGAGACACTGCAGAGACAAGGGCCGTTGCAGGAAATTATATTATAGAAATTGTGAGCAACGTGAACCTCTAGATTCAGGGGTGTTTCAATTTGTAAGATCTCAAGGATCTCAACTAAAACCTTAATATGGTTGCGGGCCATATTTACAGTACTTGGGTCACCCACACCTGACTTCCCCGTATTGTTAATCACAGTAATTTGACCGGGCTTGCTCTGAAACGGGGGGCGGGAAGGAATGGAACCAAACTTTTATCAGGCCGTACCATGCATAACGCAGCGAAACACATTGGGATGATTTTCAATTTCTGGATTTCTTAGAAAAAAATCATAAATGTAAACAACTATTTTTTAGATGAAGGGGGGTGTTGACCCTGACAGGGCGCTAGGCACACAATGTTCTCACTCTCCATGGATGAAAGTGACTTTAACTTTCTACTAATAACCTTTCACGGGCCACAATAAATGGCATCGCGAGACGCTAGTTGGACAACCCTGCTCTAGATATTCTTCTCATCGTATGTGTTTGAATCGTGTAAATCGAGCAGTTAGACACAAAATTGAAGGCTTGAAATAAAAAAAGAAGTGCCATTTTCATACTTTCCAGAAAAATGAATTTACATATACGTTAAACCTATTGGCACATACAACTGCCATCTATAATCACCCCGTAACACTATCAAGAAATGCATCTGGACTTTGGTTCTTATTTATGTATAGGGCTTGATTCATTCACCATTATTCTGGTAAACACGCAAACGTCACGGAAATGGCACTGATATCTTTTTTTATTTCAAGTCTACAATTTTGCCCGCCTTCGCATCTCGCAAACCACCGTGGGGCGAAGGGGAAATATCGGACTGGGCGGCGGTCCCGCACCGAGCGGCGGTGACGTGGAGGAGGGACAGGGCATGGGTGGGGGTGGGGGAGGGAGTAGCGTCAACGAGCCACCCTCTCGGGCGAGCGGCGCCGCGGCGCTCAACTGTCATTTGCCAAGCCGCGCCGGAACAAAAGCCAAGCGGAGCCAATAAGTCGGTGACATCGCTTTGATTGCCTCGATACAGTGCCACACAAAGCGCGCACAAGTCCCTCTGCGACGCGGCGAGCTGCAGACAGAATCAGAGACAGAGACAGAGAGCAGAATGAGAGGGGGAGTCGTGGAAATGTTGAGAGAAGGTGAAGAGAGTTGCAGAAGCGGCAAAATGAATCAGAAATGGATTGAAGAGGTGACGATGAGTGAAGGAGATAACGGGAAATTAACACAGCGCAAAGAACGTGACTAGTCCAGAAAATTGTCAACAGAGAAAATGAGAGCGATGTTGACATTAGCACTAAGGAGACGGAGATGGAGGGAAAGAACACAAATTACAATCTGCTGTATAGAAATAGAAAGGAGAGAAGAGGGAGGGAGAATACACTTCCAGAAGAAGTGAAGGGAGAGGAGGAGAGAGAGAGAGACAGCGAGAGAAGAGAGAGCAGAAATATAGAACGTGTGATGACAATAAAATTAACAATTGATGTGATAGCGCTGTTGTGAGTTACAGTAAGGTGATTTTTCTTGCCACAAGGGAAAAGCAAATGGGAGGGAAAGGGGAGAGGGGGAGCGACAAAAAGGTGACGACGCGAAGAACGTGAATTTAGGCTAGGATTATAATCTTCGAGATGATGTCGAAGTTGACGCAAAAACGACGATTTTTGTGGCAAAGAAGGATGGAGTACATTGAGTAGGTAGGAAGAAAAAGAGAATGAACGAAAGACTGAACTCAGGAAACGATACTGACCAATAACTAATGAGGTGATTCTATTGAAGGTGTTGATTCTGACGGCGGTAAAAAGAGAAAAGTGGGAAGAAAGAGATTCATTCTTACTGGAGCTGAGTTTCAGGGATCTATGTGACCTTACAACATTCAGAATGATCTGATGTTAAATATGGTGAAGGTTAAGGTAATGCAATTATTTGAGAAGCAGAGAAAAATGGAGTGGTATCTGCAGACCAGAGAAAAGAGAAGAGGCAGATGAAATTGCGTCTAAATGGAACGGAGAAGCAAATTAGGACAACGTTATTGTGCATTTTTAACAAAGGTAATAACAATGTTGGTGGTGTTAATATTACAAAGATTTGACTGGCTAGAACAGTTAGAACACCTATAAGGCATCAGTGATGAGCACAGGAGCTGCAGACTTTCGTATTCCTGCGACCATACATTTTCAGCACGAAAGCTTGAGAAAGTAAGATCGTGACCTACCTGATGTGACGGGTCAAAACAAGTTTTAAGGAGAAGGGGAAGCTGCTATAGAAGCTGTTATGCTGAAACTAATGAAAGTCATTACCGAAAAAGCGGTAATGATCATAAAGTTCGACCCTGCACAAACGCCAATAGCCAATACGTAAGACTGCTCTGTCTTCAAGTTCGTCAACGTAAAATTATTCTCCACCTATAGTCGCAGAGTGTAATTAAAATTACCTGATATTATATTTGTAATACAGATAATCTTTGCGGTTCTCATACTCAACCACGATAATTAATGAGTCAAAAGAAATAAACTCCCTAGGAAAAGAAAAATTGCAGTTTTACGTAATAGAGAGTAACTATTGAAAATGCACTTCAATGGTAAGTGGTTATCTTATTCGCTTCTGAATCTCTGGTTGCGAGCTCGGTCGGCTAAGGTGCTTGGATTTTCGAAGGACTGAAAATCGCACAGTGGTCGTGCGTGTGGCATGTAGAAGATCCTTGGCAGATCCCCGAAAAAATATAAGCCCTTCAGAACTTTCCCTTTTTACGGATAGCTCACGTTTCCCCAACCATAAAGCTCCAACGTAGTTCAATAGACCGCATATATGGGAGAGTTCCCCTGAACTCCCGCCTAGAACAAGCTTCGATAAAAGCCTGGGTTGAATACAAGGTTTCGGGACAAAGGTGAATTGCCGGATCCCCGAAAAATAGCCCGTACTCTAAGTAAATAAATAACATTTGTTGGATGCTGGCTCTAAAATGGGCAGGCGACAAAGTAATCATACAACACATGGCCCACTTATCGTCTTTTTTTTAAATGAACCGTGCATCAAAAATGATCCTGTGTTCGTGGCAAAAACACGAAAAGATAAAGACTCCGAGTAATGCTCCTCACGCATAATCTACAAAATAATATATTTAGAGACCTTCTGAGTACATTTTTTATGCCTGGCTCTTCTGGGTGCAAACAAGTTTAGTCTAAATCTACTATAACAACGTATCGCTAAGCGTCAAGAAGCCTTTACACGCACGTAATGTTTCCTTGACCATACGTGTGCGTCTCATGTTTATCCGTATACTGAATGTGTCCTCAGACGCCCCCTTTTGCCTGTCCATATTTGCGTGTGATGCGATTCCACTCCAGAAACCATGTGACTCCCTAACCTTCTCAACCGGCTCATTTGATGCTCAGTATTATCAAGGCGAGCGCATCTCGCTACCAGATACGCCGAGGTTTAAGAAAATAGTACCCGAAAAGTGGTTCACATGCCTAGACATTTTCAAGACGGCTACCCAGGAAAAGATACCGTATGATATCGTTGAAAACTGAGACACCGTCTTGATATCGTTGACGAAAATGAGAAACCGTTGATATCGTTCGTTCCAGTTTTATTAGTCATACACGCTCATGGTTTATCGGCCGAGTAAAAATCGTTCGGGTAAATCCGTAACGTTCCTCGAGTTTGTGTGCATCCTTTTCAAGGGAAGGCTGACGGCGGGGCTTGGGGTCTCAGGGTAATACTGTCACCTTCCTCAGTCCCTTTGGCGGAACACTTTTCCCCTGGGCAAGGGTTAAATTTTTGACAAAACGTCCACCGCCACTCTCCCTTGCCACGTCACTCGCGGCACAGCGCCCTCCGCCGCCCTTAAAAAAAAGGAAGTCCACGGCCGCTTCCCTTTGAGGTCGGAGGTGCGAGGGTCCTTTGTGCAAGCGTGGCCGGATGACAACCGGAGAGCAAAGTTGGGGAAATTACTCTAAGAAGAATTAATTTACTAACTGAATAACTGGGATAATCACGCTGTGTTATTTATGAGAAGAGAAAATTCTGAATATACATTAGCGTTGTTGAAAGCACAAATAGCACATTCAAAAGGGCGCAGAAAAGAATATATAATATTAAGATTGCTTATGACTACGACGCGTTCGATATTTATACTACTAAAACTGGCTGGTCCTAAATGTGCGAATGGATGAAAAGCCCTGAGAAAAATAAGGATATAACTCTTAGAGTGAATTTTAATCTAGTAACTGAACAAATGGAACAATCATATTTATTCGTTTATAAAAAGACATTTTAAATATTATACAATTTTACATTAATAAACACTTACGAACAAAATACCCCAATAAAAATTGAAAAGTTTTTAAGATTATTTAGGAATGACAGTTCCAATTTTGGGACAAGAAGTGGATGATTTGATATCCGCTTCTGGATTCAAACACAAGGGCAAATTTTACATGAAGAGGTAAAATTTGTCTGCGTTAAATCCCAAAATTGACAAATCTTACTGATCTGGGAAACTTCCCATCACCGTTGGAGGTGGTCATATCCTAAACTTGGCAGTACAACAAGAAGAGTAACACTAAGAATAAGGCATTAACAAAAGGCACAAAAAACACAATTTGACTTTTAGGCTAGTTTCGAGATCAATATTTGTGTAAAAACCTAATTCTAAAATTTCATCTCAGTCGAGAATAACAATAAAATTTATTATTCGGTTGGCAAAATGAGATGGGACACCTTTGATTATTCCCGATTTTTAACAAACAAATTCGATCTCTTAAACTATCCACTAAACGGAAAAGATTTAACCCAGTAAACGCATTAAACTTACATATTTTGACCACATTAACATTTCGACAAATGAAACAACGGCTTTTTGGCGGAGCAGTTAAGTTGGTACACGAAATTTCCATACTGCGTTACATATTTGTCCGTTTTGGTATAAAAACGTTGCGACAGTGAAATATTTTTTCATGTACGATTAGCAGACACTTGTACATGTGTACATGTTCATCTCTACAAGTTTACGTGCTAAATGTTCCAGCCTTATGAGTAAGGAGAGAAAAAAAACAGGAAACCAAATACCTCTCGGCTAATGTAAATGTTACGGTCCGAATGTAGCTAATTCCCAAAATAGCTGGTTAATGTTCGTTTTGCCCAATATGGGTGGATAGTGTCCTCAGTAGGAACAACTTGAAATAAACCTTCGAAATGAAGCCGCTAAAAGCTGACATTAGCCAACATGAGCTGGCAATGGACAGATACTTCACAATCAAAATTAATATAAGATATTAAGTTGGTCAACGGGAATCAGACTGCTGGTGAGAGGTTCTAATGCTATGAAGGACAGGGTGAGTAGATATCATCTCCACTATGACAATTGAAAATTACTATTTACAAGCTGCTACCAACAGTACCTCACAATAAGTTATTTGAGACTTTTACGAGTTGCCCGGTCTTTGCCCTTCTGGATTTACATAAAACAATCTTCAGTCTAAATAAGACGTAATTTCCCATTATTTCAACACCAAAACACTTTTGACGAACACACTAGACTCCTCATCCTCTGACAATCGTGTTACTTCAGAGAGCCCTGTGGTTAGCACACGCATTAGTCGGATAAAGTTCGAAATAAGAATTTCAATGTCACTTATACAGCTTTATTCAAACGTCTGCCTAAGATACGGTTTGATTGAGCAATCCTATTAATAGCCGTCTTTAACCGTAACATACAATTGATTGATTGATTGATTCCGGGGCGTCCAGGTCATTAGTCCGTAAGTGTAATGCATGTTTTCCTCCGGAGATTGCAGTGATATAGTCCCCCGCTGGGTGGCGACCTGCCGTCGGCTAGCAGGATTTTCCCCAACCAGGTATCTCCCACCAGAGGGGCACCGCCCCAGCCGAAACAAGCTCTAAGGTCCCGACGGGTCTCCTGGCATATGTAGTAGTGTAATGCATGTTAGTGTAAGTGTGTGTGTAAGGGGTGAGGATAGGGCAAGAAAGAGGAACGAAAGATCGGGCGCGGTCCGTGCCCCGTTTGTTAGGGTACTGGCAACTCCGGCATTCGCCTGGTGATCGGAAAAAACACAGAAAACTACCGATCAGAGCAGCCGGCCCATATAATTCTCCTCCAAACAGCGCCTTAGTTCGACCTACCCGACAACCTAGTGTCGAAAATCCAGCCACTAGTGGAAAGCTAGGACCTCCCGGTCAGAGGCACTGCAGTGACATCAGTTTATGCCCTGATCCACCTCTCCCCCGTTCATGCCGTACAAGATTTGGCCTTTCTCTCTACCGCAAAAGCGCTTTCTGGCATTTGCGTGGCGTTGATCGAAGAAACCACGGAAAACTATCGATCAGAGCAGCCGGCCGAAATAATTCTCCTCCAAACAGCGACTGAATTCGACCTATCTGACAAGCTAGTGTCGAAAATCCTGCCACCACCGTCGGTAGTGGAAACCTATGATCCCCCGTTCAGAGGCACTGCAGAGACATCAGTTTGATGCCCTGAGCCACCTCTCTCCTGTTCGTGCCATACAAGATTTGGACTTTCTCTTCACCGCGAGAGAGCTTTCTGGCGAAGGGCGCATCTAGCAGGGCGCAGGGTGGGCGCGTGCCCGGGGGGCCCGCAACCCATCCGAACGCAAAACGCCTTCGCATTTCGCGGCGGCGGTGGTTAACCCGCGCCTGCCCCGCGGCCGCCGCAAATTTGATGGAAACGCGACCGAGCGCGGCGGACGGCGCGGCGTCTACAAATGGAGTCCCGGGCTCTGCTTGCCGCCGTCACGACGCGACGCGAGGAGGGGGCGGAGGCGCAGGAAAGAGCCCGAAAGGAGATGGAGCCGGGACGGGAGAAGACAACGGGAGGGGTGAGGATCGGGAATGGGAGAGAAGGATGGGGGCGTGCTTGCGCCAGGACAGGTGCGGGGGTAGTAAAACTGGTGGAGGAGGAAATGGGGGTGAGTAGTGGAAGGCGAAGCGGAAGGAGCGTGGGCAATGAGGACAGGAGAGGATGCTGAAGAGTTTGCGAGGACGACCACAACCTTCTAGAGTAAGCTGTAGAAAGTGGTGGAACGACGCGGTGACCGCAAGAGTGGGGAAGGGCAAGGGGGGAGAGGAGGACGTTGGCTGGGGGCGCGGATTACATGGGATGAAATAGAGTGTAAGTGATTGGGCTGGCCGCAGAGGCGGAGGCAGGGTCATGAAGCGGAGTGAGAACGGTGAGAGAGAAGCGTAATGAGGCTCAAATACAAAAAGAGATGGGTAGAAGGCACGATAGAGGCAGTTTTGGGGAGTTAAGGCCTAAATGTACCGAAAAAAAACTTGTAGGAAAATTCAATAGATGCGCAGCACCATCAGCAGGAATTTACTTTACGATAACGTCTGAACAAATGGTCCGATTTTTCGATCTGTAAACGGCATTTGACTCCTGTTTTATAATAGAATTTACGCTACGAAGCCCTTTTTCAAAAAAAACTAGCAGAAACTCGATTTTTAAAATTTTTCTCGTACTTCCGGGAACAGGATTTCAAAAATGTGGGCTTATAGCGCGATGGCGACCCGCTTCCAGAATCCAACGCCCGTGTCAAACATGCAAACTCGGATAAATAGGAGCGACGGTAAGTGAAATTTCGAAAAACACCTCACCCCACTCCCCCTTCCCCCTTCCACGCCGCCGGGACAATTGTTGGCCGGCGGCGCGGTCAAGCCGGCACGGGCGAGCCCGGGGCGGCGGCCGCCGCGGCGCGGCGGGACGGGCAAGAAGGCTGAACTCTCGGGGGGGGCAGCAAGCCAGACACCCCGTCACTTCGTGATGCTTCCGTCACTTTCGCATCTCAAGATATTTTTTCCCCACATATGAAACTAGTGATGCTGTAATAGGGGGTAAACGGTCTCGTATCATCTTTAATAGTAGTATAAAACTATTATCTTATTCACATATTCCATCTTCCTTCGAATACCATCATAAGAATGTCTGAGGTATCACTCAAAACACCGATCCCGCTTTTGGTGCTGATTTCAAAAAGAAAAAATCGAACTAATTGCGTAAATATCACCCATATTCCATCCTCCTCACATCGTATTTTAGATATATTGTACTTCTAAGATCTTCCATTACCATTTCACTACCGGAAAAAAACAAGCGGAGATAACGCAAGAGCTCTTTTATCCTACGATTCGATTTATCATTTCAAAACGGCGTTTGTCACCTTGATAGAATTCACCTGGTTAATCCTTTTTCCAGTAAAATAACCGAATCGAATTTTTTAAAACGTTTTCGTACTTTAGGACACAATTGCACATACTTTCTCATAGTAATCTAATATCTTTGGTCTGGGGCAGTTTTACCATCTTTCCCATCTTCTGACATCTTGCTGACATCTATCGCCGCCCAAAATACATTTTTGAACTTTTCTCATTTTTTCAGCTTCTTAATGGTAGATACGAAATATTACTTTTAGAATATTAAAGAAGAGTAAAACTTCGTCCTATATAGGAATTTTCATTGATAATTTGGAGCCGCTCTTAAGAAAATGGCGTTTAAGCGTTACTGTAAATGCGAAAATGGAAGCTTCGGGGAATTTTCACAAGAATCTTTCGAGTTTTCGAACAACTTCATTTGGTGTACATTTAAAGCACTTCTACTCACAAATGTAATAATGTATAAAATTTCTGGAAATGTGAATATTAATGGCGTGAGAGACACTTAAAAAATACATTATTTTTGAAAATATCAAAAAATTCAGCCAAATTAATTTTATGTTAACTTAAAGAATGCAAATAGCATTCGTACGAAAAGTTTGAGAAGCAAATTTGAGAAAAATGGCGTTTGAACATTGTACAAATTCGGAAGTTTCAGTTCATTTTCACAGAAAACATCTGAGTTGTCGAGGAACTTTTAAGACATAATGTTAAGCACATGTACTCGTAAATGTAATAGTAGGGAGTTTTTGCACCCTCGACCGTTACGTACTATCGATCTTCTGCTCATTCGCAGTGCAAGTTTCGCATCACTTTGGTGCATCTGCGCATTGCGCAAAAGATCGATAGTACTTAACGTTCGAGGTGGCAAAAGTTCCCTAATATGAACAAATCGCCGTTAAAGAAAATATTTACTAAATGAAAGGCTAGTCAAAGAATTACATTTTTGTAAGTTTTGAAAAAACAAAGGAATAGAGCAATATGGCGTTTATGTCATCTCAGAGTACATTAGGTACTATCCTTTCCAAAAGTTTAAGGAAAAAAGTTTGAAGCTCGATTTTGAGAAAATCTTGTTCTTGTAATTTTAAAAATTGCACAAATGCCCTCAATATTGCGCGAAAAACTACTAAAAATTTCAAAAAATGTGCATGACCTTATTGAAAGAACTAAGTATGGAGAACAAATATAATTTTAAGGGAAAATCTCTATCTTCAATTTTGTAGTTGTAGGAAGACGCCGAAAAAAAATTCGAACTTTTGCAATTTTCCCAAAATCAGTCAGCAATGAAAATAAGAGCTATGCCACCTTGAGTGTATTTTACTTTATTCTTACAATTAATTTAAGGAAAGTATTTGGAGTAATTTTGATTGATTGTTAGTGATTTTGGGCGCGTCAACTGCTTTGGTCATTAGTCCCGTAAGTGCAATGCATGTTTATTTCATCGTGAGGTGGAAGAGATGTTGCCCGCTATGCCGATGGCGAGATCCGGCGCTGACCTTCCGTCCACTAGCGGGGCTTCCCAACCAGGTATCTGCCACCAGCGGGGCACCACCCCAGCCGGGACAAGCTCTAAATCACCGACCGATTTACCTGTCGGCTTGCCGGGTTCTTTCTTAACAAGGTATCTCCCACCAGCAGTGCACGGCCCACAGCCGGGACAAGTTCCAATCCTCCCACTGGTCTCCCAGCATATATGGTAGTGTTGTGCAAGTTGTGTGTGTGTGTGTGAAGATAGGACAAGGAAGAGGAAGGAAATATCGCGCGAGGTCCGTTTGTTAGGGTATTTCTTCGGCATTCGTTTGATGTTGATCGGAGAAACTACGGAAAACTTCCAATCAGAGCAGCCGGTCGCTAGAATTTTCCTCCAGACATCGGTTGAATTCTACATCTAACTGACAAGCTAGTGTTGAAAAATCCTGCCACCGTCGGGACTCGAACCTAGCACCTCTCGGTCAGAGGCATTGCAGTGACATCAGTTGATGCACTGAGCCACCTATCCTGGTTGACATTTTTGAGAAAATGTTGAAAATGTCCCTGGGGCTTAATAAAAAGTATCTCCAAAAATTAATGAATGTTTTTAAAAATCGCAGAACTTCGACTCAGACCAGATCGACAGGGGTTTATTCAGTTGAGCAAAAATTCTACACATAGTTTAGGCGCTAGTGGTGTTCACATACGCCCAGACAGGCAGACACAGACAGATGGACGGACGAACGGACGTTAAAAAGTCAAAACACACATACACCCTTTCGGTATCAGGGGACCCCAAAACGAGTACTTCCGTTAATATCTCGAAATAGATTTTCCGCAGCATTACATAACTTTGAGTAACTAACACGAGAAAGTAACTGGTGGTGCTACAGAATGGCACAGACTTTCCCGTATTAGTTTTCAATTTCCTATAGTCTCAGCCAGCTATTCGGACTTTGTCGTAGTAAAATTTACTATTTTGTTGGCATGGGCTAGATTTATGGCCTTGCCCCATCTTGCCACCTGCCATTTAATGCACCCAACTTATTTTTTTTAGGTTTTCTCAATTATTCGGTTTCCTAATGGTAGATTCAAATATTGCTTTTAGAATATTAAAAGAAGACTGAAACCTTGTCCTTGACGACAATTTTCATTCATAAACTTGATACCTTTTTAAGAAAAGGGTGTTTAA
>JAHLJT010007491.1:0-12369 GCA_031308135.1 Acheta domesticus
GTTTACTAAATTTACCTCTTCAATGATAATTAAAGAGATAAAATAAAATTTGTAAATATATTTTTATAACGTATGTAACAATTAAATGGAGTTTATACAATCGACTCTGTTGATGGAAAACTTCTGATGACCAGATTCGGTACACCAGAAGAAGACTGTATCTGAACCCCCATTTGCGTAGTGTGGTATACTACTTCTTCACGATGATTGATTTTGTTATTTCAAAAATTCAGGAAAGCATCCAAACACTGGAAATTCAAAAAAATCAGTATGCCTTCAAATAATATTTGTATTACTTTTTGCTATGTACAAATTTTTACTTTCCCGTATACGTACGTATACACGGAGTGATATACGTAGTATAGGGAAAGTTATGTAATGCTGCGCGAAAAAATGGCCAATTTTCGGCGGAAAAAAATTCATTGCCGGGCCGTGAAAACGAAAAAGTGGATAAAACCAGTTGCTAAATTAAGAAAAAAAATCCCCTAACACGTGGTGTAGCCAGAAACCCTGTTTTGTGGGTCCTTGATACCGAAAAACCAATTGAAAGGAAAACGTCCGTCTGTCCGCCTGCCTCTGTCCGTCTGTGAACACTGCTAGCGCCTAAACCATACGTACGATTTCTTCCAAAATGGATATTCCCCGGTCGATCTGATTCTAGTCGAAGCTTTGAGATTTTGAAAAAGATTCTTCAAAATTTGGGGGTACTTTATATGAAGCCCCCGGGGATTTTCAAAATTTTCTCAAAAACGGCTCCAAATTTTTTCTTTAAATTTCTTGTATGAATAGAGTAAAATACACTTATTAACATGGCATAGGTCCGATTTTCACGGTTAACTCTGAATTTTCGAAAATTGTGAAAGTTTGAATTTTTTCGGCGTCTTTCTCCAACTACAAAATTGAAGATAGAGATTTTTCCTTCAAATAAAATTTGTTCTGCATATTGAGTTCTTTCATAAAGGTCATGTAAATTTTTTTCAAAATTTTAGTAGTTTTCGTGCAATATTGCGTGCAATATGTGCAATTTTAAAAAATTACAAAAACAAGATTTTCTCAAAAACGGCTCCAAATTTTTTCTTTAAACTTTTGGTAGGGATAGTGGTAAATGTACTCTATCAGATGACATAAAAGCCATATTGCTTATTTTTTGTTTTTTCAATTACAAAAATGTAATTTTTTTTGTAACGTCGTTAATATTTACATTAGCGGCGATTTTTTCACATTATTATATTTACGAGTACATGTGCTTTAAATAATGTCAAGTAAAGTTTCTCGAAAACACAACCGTTTTCTGTGAAAAGTAGCTCAAATTTCGCATTTTCAGAAACGCTCAAACGCCATTTTCTCATATATGGCTGCAAATTTTTTCTTGAAACTTTTGTAACGGATAGTGCTAATTACACTCTTTAGTATAGCGTAAAGTTTATTTTTTTTTGTTTTTTCAAAAATTACATAAATGTAATTTTTTGAAAGATCTCTCACATCTTTAATATGCACATTACCAGCAATTTGTAAAGATTATTATATTTGTGAGTGTAAGTGCTTCAAATAACTTCAAATAAAGTATTTTGAAAACTCAAAAATTTTCTGTGAAAATGAGCTTCAAATTTCGCATTTTTAGTAGCGCTAAAACGCCATTTTCTCTTAAACGGCACATAATTTTTAAAAGAAAATTGCCATTTAGGACTAGGTTTTTGTGTTCTTTAATATTCTAAAATTAATATTTCCGTTCTACCAATAGGAAACCGAAAAATTAAGAAAATGACAAAAAAATGTACTTTTGGCGGTGATAGATGGCAGCTGGCAAGAAAGTATGTGGCAATTCCGAATAGCTAGCGAAGACCCAAGGAAATAGAAAACTAATACGGGAAAGTCTGTGCCATTCTGTAGCACCACTAGTTATTAATTATTTTGCAGATCCTTCTAATGCGCCCCAGTTTTCTTCACACTTGATTCTATATAGACTACACTTTCAAAATTGCTTAGTGCAGTATTTATACCCGTGCATGACTAGTGCACAGTTGGAGCCCTTTCGTATGTTCTCAGCCTTCTATTCAGAGGCCCATTTCTTAGCATTTACGATGTCTGTGACGTACTAGACAAGAATAACACAGACGACTGATTCTGTATGGTATTTACAATATATTACAATAATAAAATAAAAGATTATGATACAAAATTGAATCCCTTTGGTACCTTTCGATTCCTTAGCCGCGAAACCCCGCGACCGTCCCTAGGCCTAGCCCAGTACCTCTGCTCGAGAGCATGAGAAAGCTACGCGAAGTGCGAAGCTGTCGGACATAGAGTCCCCGTAACTAGAGAAGTTACATGGCCTGACGCCAAAACCGATCTTCCACCCGACGATCACGTGCAAGATAGCACTGGAGATACCTCCCGTCTTTCGACACTCTAGCGTATCTCCCGAGGCGCGTGTCGGCGCCGCAATAAATATCCCACGGCTCGCCCCACTCTACAAGCGGCGGGCGTCTTACGGCCGCTGGCCAGCCCTCTCCAGGGCGCAACCGTCATCACCTAGGCTCGCGCCCGCGCGCGCCCTGTTGTCCAAGTTATTTTGGGGCCGGGATTTTCCTGCCCGGCGCGCGCCGGCGAGGCGCCGCCGCGTTCCACCCCCATCCCCCATCCGGCTTAAGACTGGGCTTCCCGAAACGACCCGCCGAAACGGCCCGCGCAACGGTGCGCTACCTCGCGACGCTACATGTCTTAGCCGGATGGGGATTGAACTTATTTTCATATCTCAGTCCGCATCAATGAATGGACAGAATAATTCTATACAATAAATCATACATCAATTACAAATACAATTATACATTATTATAAATTATCATATATCAACTATATATTGTATACAATTATTGTCATAGAGGAGCTAAAACAATTACCTCATTAATACGTTCCCTCAACCCTTTCATTTGCCCCACATGCTATGAAAATAACTCGATATGCGCCTCCTTCTGCCGATTTGCTTGTAGCAAGATCCTGCTCCTACATCCTTACGTCATTGTAATTGGCCATCCTGAAGTAAAGCATTTTTTTCTAGAAGTTGTTCAACATATCCTATGTGTAGAGTTTACCATAAGCGAATCATCTATTGTTTATTTGTAACGTACATGGATCGGTGTCATTGTCTTGGGTTTTCTCTACATCCGAGTTTAGTATACCGAGTTTCGACTATACATCTGTTCGCTTACGTGTTTTGTGTATTTAAAATGAAGTACACACATTCTGAATATCAATGCTCAATTTGGAGAGGGAGGGGGAGCTGGAATCCAAAAATATCCAATACAACTAGACATGTAATCTTACTGGATAACACCTTTTAACATTATATATAATATAATTATTATTAGATATTAGTATTTTGTGCCGCATAACTTCCACAGTAACTTCTTGTATGATATAGAACTAGCATTTTTATCCGTGTCGAAGAAAAGTCTTTGAATTATGTACTGTAAAGCTTCTATACCAAAGGAGATTCGAGAAAAACGAGTATGAATAAACATCCTTAAGTTCTTTCTTGTCTGAAAGAGTTTATCAGCAGTAATTGTATAGAGATTGGTCGCAAGCGCGAATTGGCGTAGGCCATTTGTCATAGCAGACGGGAGCGCATCGGCCAACGCGCGTCGCCAGCGCTCTCCAGCGGCGATTATCGATCGACCTATCGAGATGGCGATTTGTTAGAGGTCACGTGACAGGGCAATTAAACGCCAAGTGTTGACAAGCGAATGTTGGCGACAAATGAGGAGAGATGATGGAATGGAATTGGAACATCGATTTCCCCATCCTGCAAACACGCGTTTTGCCTTCTACGAGTCATCTTGTGAGGGAAACATAATTTATATGATTATTGATTAAGAAATTCTTCCTTTTAATATTGTTTTGAGAAAAAAATTGATGTAATTGTTTATCATAATAGTTAAACCAAACTGTCAAGAGTTGTAAATTAATAAGTGAGAAATGAATACGGAAACTGATGCAGGGATGGCGAGAACGAGAACAATTGAAATACAAAGAATAATGTTTGAAATCTACTTAAAAAACAACAATTAACTGTAATTATTCCTGCACGGATTACTATGCGATTAAAGAAGAGAAGAAAACTGTCAGAGTAAGTTAATTAAAGAAGTGACAAGGGGGCTGAAGGAAGTACAGTTGGCTCGAATGATGAGGCATTTAGAGCCGAAACATTGCCTTTGACCTCAAATGTTTCAGTTAGAATGCTGTAGTTGGTATTGATTTGTCTGTGGGTGAGAACATTATGCTGTACAGGACACACACCCGGAAGTCCCCACACCAGGAAATCGAGGTGTTACTCTACTCTGCTTATTAGTCACCCTTGCTAGTTACGCATACTACACTATTTACCCCCTAAGGGGCCAATTAAATAAGCAATAGTTTTTTAAATATGGCAATAACCAAAGAAGCGGTGGTCGAAAAGACTTGGAATGAAACGGCATCTATCCCATGGGTGGTGGGTTCGAATACCGAATAAGGTATGTCTGTTTTCAGTTATGTTTGTGGCATGGTGAGCCTAGTCTCTCATGTATTAGTTACAAACCTTAATTTTTACCTAATTTCTAGGTCTTAATTTCAGTTGTTAATGAGCTGTTGAGACCTTCTGTGCCACTGAGGAACAGGCTAATTAATCCCATAAAAAGGTACAAGCTCCGGAAAAGGAACAACTAGCTACTTCGGGCAATGTACAAGGCCGAGATGGCCCCAAAGCCTACCTCGGCGTGAGGTTCGGCGAGTAATGTGGGTTCTCCACTGGATACATCGAACGAACTTATTCCGATTGGTAATCTGATTGGTCAACCTTTCCTAAACTTTTACCTCTCACACCAAAAGGACTTAGCTCGATTGGTCTTTCTCCTGAGAACAAGCAAGAGCTCGCTCAGGTGTCAGTGCTTCCAAGGGAATTCCTTGCACAAATACTCCTATTAACGTTATTCACTTTTCATTACCCTTTGACTGCACTGGCCACATAGGTAGAGTGAGGAAAGCTTGTTATTCTGAAAATGAACTGTATTGAATCATTTTAATTTACTGAAAATGATTTACTAAAAATGATTCCTGCGTGAACTGTGGTCTGCTACAAGAGGAAGCCTTCCCTAAGAATATGCACAATTAAAGTAATTGAAGCACCTAGTGAGAGAGGCAGCTAACTCACAAAATTCAAAACATGGATTTATTGACCACATTCAATGTGTTCGTAATCAAATACGTTCAGAAATCCGATATTTTTTAATTTTATGGGTTAGCTCCCTCTCACACTGGGCGCTTCAATTGTAAGCCAGATAACACAAATTGTTCTGTTGATTTTGCACGTTCACGTGTTCGAGGTTTTTCTCTCGAATGGTGCGAGAACATCTAGTATTTTCGTCACTCATGAACGTAAACATGCCTATATTTTTCCTGCTTCATCCTCTCGAAAGATCGACCGGGCTACAATCTAGCCAGAACTGAAAAGGGATTAATTGAGATTGGGGTGTAAGGGAAAACTCAACGCTGGGTGCAATTGAGAGATTCCCATATCAACATCGGGGACCATGGTGGGATGCGACGGAGGACCCGACAAATCACTCTGGAGCGTACAGATGGCAGCAGGGCAAACCATTAGCATTTCCAACCATAAGTAGAGGAATTAGGAATTCTACATTACTATGAAATCACAATTTTGATTTACCGCATATACCGAGGGAAAAGACTTAAGCAGTGTTAAAGACAAATATTAAGTAGTACATATTGGGAGAAAAAAAACAACTAATGGAACAACGTGCTTTTAATGTTTTCACAACCACATTAAAGAACATGGTGAGATTCCGGCTCTTCTTTTGGAACCACTGCTGCTGCTGCTAGCAATAAGCGCGCCATCACAATGATCGTCTCGACGACGTGGGCAGAATCTCCATTGAGCTGCAGATGAGCGGAGGATTTTCGCGCGCTCATCTGGTCGGCGCGGCGGGGCGGGGGAGGAAGTGGTGGTCATCAGCGCGACGCGCGGAGAGTGGTGAAACGCCCGACGCGGAAGCGCCCAAGGCAATTAGAAAGCGCGGGGCGATAAACAGATACCCCACCGGCCAGGCGGCCGCCAGCGCCCGGAAGCACGGCCAGAGGCGAAGGGTGACGAGCTTTCGCCGCGCGGCGCCTCATGCGAGAGGGCGCTCGGGGGCGAGCCGGATACTTCGTTTCTTCGCCCTATACTTCGTCTTTCTTCTTTCTTGACGGGTGTGTGGGAGGGTGTCTTGAAAATGAAATATCTCATGGTATTTCGCGTCGTCTCGGTTGTGCCGCTAGCAGTCGCATGATCACCAGCACTGCTCGCTACAGTCGCGATCATGGGACTCCTAGCGGCACAATCGAGAACGACGCGGAATACCGTGAGATATTCCATTTTGATGATACCCCCCTACGCGCCAAGAAAGAAAAACCGAAGTATAAGATACAGAGCGTAGCGCATTCCATTGTTCCACCGATACCGCCATTATATGTCTAGGGGTCAGGAAAATTGGAACTGTGTAATATAATGTAGGTTGAAAACCACGAATCTACCCCAAACCAATATTAATATTCTTGAAAATCCTACATAATCTCACCAAGTGGTATAATTTCCCTTCAGTTCCTGATTGATGCCTGACGGAATTGTCGGGTGAGTGGATATTAAATGGCGGCGGTTGCGCTACTCTCTGTATCTAGGGATTCCTAATGTCGCACTCCAGCGGAACTTTGCCTTTGGCAGTGGCGGATCCAGGGGGGGGGGGCATGGGGGCCATGGCCCCCATGGCCAAAAGTCCTAGAGATTTCGTTTGTTACCTTTCTCTATTTGGCTAAATTGATTTAAATATTTATTTATGCATAATTACGTAACTATTTAAAAATAAAATTGTATAGTATCAATATACACTACAAAAATAATATACAATTTCATAAGAAATGTTTATTATTTAACAAAATCCATGATGGCCCCCTCGAAAATGATCGGCTTGAACCGCCCCTGCTTCGGGGCAATTCTTTTTTGGGATGCAAATGCTTGGCGATTTTTTTGACTGTTGAAAATTTTAATTTTGTTTCTTGGAATTTGTTTTCTTTGCCTCTTCTTTCTTTTTTCTTTCTTCCTTCTTAATATAATATCCTTAATATAATATCCAATATAAATCCATAATTGCCACCACATTTTGATTACTGTGTACCCATACTAATTGGAGCCCAAAAAACGGAAATTAAAAAAATTCAGAAACAACAAATAGAGCCATGAGGGCAATAATTCAATACAATAGATACAATTGAGTTCTTGTCATGGTGGTCTATCTGAAATTTATGTCAATTAAGAGAGAATTCATTATAAAATGCTAATTTTTATTTTAAAATTAATTAATATCAGATAACAAGAAATTTAGTAAACAAAATCCAAAGAGAGAAAGATAAAACAAGGGAAACAACGCAAGCACAAAATTTCGTAATTAATTTCAGTAAAACTGTACAGGCAAAAAATATAATTTTTTTACACGTGGACAGGACAATTTGAAGTCAAAAATTTGTTACTATATTCTTTTCGATTACGACAGTCGATTCGACAGTCTTGTTCAGTAATTTTAAATTTTTGTATTGGGTCGTTTATTTGACAAAGCCTCCATGGCCTTTGTAGTTCCAGTATTTATAAAAAAATTGTTTAACCTTGATTGGTCAATGCGGACCATATCTCCCTAGAACTGTAGTCATTTTCTAATCATCACTTCTAGGTTTTCCGTTTACTATAAATTTCTGCATTAGATCTCAACCTATAACTTTCCTGTGTCTCTTTAGACCATCAATCCTTCTTAAAATTTGTCTATCTTTAGCAAATTTTCCATTCCAATTGTGCTTGTAGTTTCCATGCCGTACAAGATAACTGGTCTAACAACTGTACTATAATGCCATAATTTTGTATTGATAGACAAATTCGTTTTATTATATATATTTTTTGTACAAAAATTTAATTTTTTCAATTTCGGTTTTTTGATCTCAATAATCATTTTATCCGTCCCATTTCTGCTAATTAATTCTCCAAGATATTTAAACCGGTCAGTAACCTTGATGTTCCCATAATTTGTTTTTAGTCTTCTTGGTGTATTTATGATCACTTGTCATAATTTCAGTTCTATCAAACGAGATCTGTAAGCCCGTTTTTCAAAATATTTTCAAAATGCTGGTCTTCTTGACTTCCCAGTTTTCTATCACTCCCGATAAATTAAATAGAAGTCGGACTCTGTGAGGTCTCCAAGAGAGGCGAAGACCGTCTGAGAACCATTGGACTAGGTTGTCTGAAATTTGTTAGTGTGTTGTGCACTTCAGTTTCTCGAGGGTTAACAAATTGTATATATTAAACGTTTTACACCCAAAAAAAACAATAAATGATTTTGTGTTCGCTTTTTCCAAAACAATATATAAAAATGTTTAATTAAATCATTAAAACTTGTATAAAACTTTAAAATGTGGATCGATAAGATAATAGTAAAAAGTAAAAAGCAAACAGCCAACAACATAAAAAGAATCACATTGATTGGGCCTTTGTAGATCGACCTTCTTAATTAGATCATTCTTCAAACGAGTACCTGGAACCATCGAACTCGCAAAGACATCCTATTCCTTAACAAACACGACAGAAAGCGACATGAATTGGCGGACGAAAAAAACTACAAAAATTGTTAACGATCCCATAAAGTTTTTCTTCGTGGAAATTTCCAGTCGTTTGTCGGGCTCCGCATTCGAGTAAACATTCCGATTCCCGGAACGGGTCCGCGAGGTGCGTTCGTTCGCGCCGCATCTGCCCCGAGTCGTAAAGCCGCGTGTTTAGACGCGCGATGCGGGCAATGGGTTGTGTTTTCGGAGACGCATGCACTGGGGGCTCTTCTAAGTAACTCCCGCGCCAGCGAGCGCTCCGGGGCGGCGCCGCGGGTGTGAAGCCAGTAGCGATGCGGAGGGCGGGAGTGATGTGGGAGGTCGCCCTTACGGAATTTTAGGACCCACACTGCCCGCAGAGGTCAAAAACCCGAACATGTGGAACAACCACTATAAGAACGGTAAGGGTGATAAATATAATGATAACGACTGGGACAGTATTGACAATGTAGACAACATAACGTCATACATGACGTAGAAAACATAACGCTGCCAACATAACGTTGCTAACATAAAATCTACAAGTTCGACAACATTACGTCTACAACATTACGTCTACATCATTACGTCTACTACATTACGTCTACAACATAACGTTGGCAACATAACGTAAACAACATACTATGGTCTGCTTTTTTATTATACTCAGAGCAAGTACATACATCTTTATTAGAGAAATTTTCAATTTTGGTAACTGTCGTATTAACTTGCCCATTCTTGAGTTATTTATTCTTAAAAAATAAAATTGGAAGAAATTATTATGCCCTCAAAATTCGGAAATTGGAAGTCCTGCGTTGAAAAACATTGGAAGGTTCTGAGGAAATAAATAAAGAATAAGCAATATCCACAAGATATTGTAATAGAAAGAGTTCATGAGGGTTGGAAAAGCCCTGTCTTCGAAGAATTAACAAGAAAATGCATTTCAAATATGCCAAGTAGTATCGTTGACGTCATTGCTGCTAACTGTGGTTTCATAAAATAATATTATTTTAAGAAATAGATTTTGTCCAGGAAATTTTTTTGAAATTATATATAATTTTTTGAAATTATAAATAATATTTTTACAAACATATTGATTTTGACATTTTCTGGAATGCATGTTTTGGTGATCTAGATTTTCTGGGCGATTAGAAACGAAAGAATAAAGGAACGAACATATTATCCTAACTCCTACTTACATTTCGACAATTAAATACTTTGATCATTGCGACCTATTAGCTTTCACCAAAAAAGTTTACTTTATTGGGGGAGCTAGTTTTAGAAACACATTTTGAATTGTATTCAAAACTACTGCAATGTTTCTTTGCCATTGTGAGTATATTGTACTATTTTAATTTTGTGAAGATAATTTTCAAGTGTTTGGTTATCGAGATGCTATGTTTACAGCTACAAACGACCAGGTATTGATGGCATGAAGGGATTGAGTTCAAATAGCCTTGGGATGTGTCTGTGTGTCCATTGATCTTTCTTAATCATCCGTTATATATCAAAATTTATCACTAAAGCTAAACGAAGAGGTGGAAATTATAATTAGTGCTCCTCAGGTGTCCAAAATATACTTTCAGTCCTTAAAAGAGACTGCCAATGAATGTCTCTCATGCTACGAAGGGGGTTAAATGCATCGTAAACTGTTCCTCATTTGGCGGCCTCTTAACTGTTTTAGGTGGCGTTCTTACGTATTTCTTCGGATACGTGATTAGGCATGTTTTTAATTTTATACGGTATACATGATTCCAGGCAGTACAAGATATAACCGGTGAGGGCGATATTCCCTTCCTGCAACGTAAGATCCGGCGCACACTACTTCGGCTTGCGGCATTTTCCTCCTTCGGGGAGAGTGGAGCATCGCCCCAGCTGGCTTAGTTCTAACACTAAGCTTCCTATTGGTCTCCCGATTTCAGTGGATAAAAGAAAACCGAATGCAACTAGTCGATGGATGCTTTTGTAGGAAAAGTATGATCATCAAGTCTGATTGTGACCACCCAATTATGAAAGTACTCGAATGTGAGGGCAATTTCCTCGTGAGGAACGTCTAAACAACTTCGTCCCTCTCTAAATTCTATATACTAGGAAAACCGGAGACGTGATCGCCTTCCTGCAACGCCTGCTATCCCTCTTTCCCCTCCCACCTCCCTTTCTCACTGTCTCTTCCTCCCTCACCCTGCCACTGTCTGTCGCTGTATGTCTCTGTCTCTGCCGCTCTCTGTCCCTCTGATTCACATTTACTTACAGATTCTGTACGTTTCTGAGCAGGTGAGGTAATATCGGGGAGCACCGAGCCAGCAAAAATATAATCGATGTTCAGGAAGAGTTCATTCTGAAGATTTACGGTGTGAAAAACGTTTCTTTGAGGCCTTGGCGCCTCGTTTAGGAGTTATTTAACGATATAGATCAAAATGCTCCCGAGTTTGTTGACGTGAATATTTAGTTTGTTCTATTTATAGTCGGCGCCGACCTACACGTCGGCTTGCGTATTTTGCTCCATCCATCCATCGTGGGAACAGCGCTCGAGCCGGGGTCCATGCTCTTACCTCCCGACCGCTCTCCCGACTTGTGTAGAAGTGTAGTGTAAAGGCGATGGGCGTCCAGTTTGTTAGGGTACTACTCCAGCATTCGCATGGTATTGATCTGAGAGACCACGAAAACTACCGATCAAAGCAAGCCGGCCGCTAGACTTCCCCCCTCCAAACAGCGGCTGAATTCGACCTAGCTATGTAGGTAGTGTCGAAAAATTCTGCCGAAATCGAACTCTAGGACCCCTCCCCCGGCCCTGGTCATTGGTACTGCTGTTTCGTCAATTGACCCCGGAGCCACCCAGCCGGTAATAACAATTACGGCACAATTTCATATCTATGAGAGAGTTCCACACTACATTGTAACACCATCTATTTAGTCTTAATCATTTGTTATAGTGGCTTTCAGCAATGCAAGCTCTAGGCACGCCACTGGGTAAATCCCGACCCACGCGCCTCTTATAAGGAAGGGCCGGCGGTGACCACTGCAGACGTTGCCCGCGCGAGACGTGGAAGTGTGGGGAACGCGCCGCGTTTTTCTATTTTTCCTGCGTCGGCGTAAAAATTTTACGTCCGCGAGCGGCTGTCACAGGGCACCGCGCCGACGCAGTCGACGACGGCAGCTCACCGACGCGGGGCTACACACAGTGCGGAAATTACGCGATATAGGGGAAAGAAAACTGCCCTTGGTATTCCGGATGGATATTTTGAAATTGAATGAAAAAGTTCGTGTAATCGATTACATCGGCTCACCGAGGTTAGAGGAATAGTTTTATTAGTGTTTCTAGGCGCGTCAATGGCTGTGGTAAAAAGTCACGTAGGTGTAATGGACGGTCCCACGGATAGTGGGTCGGTCCCACGGATCACTATTGTAAAACGGCGGGGCTACTAATAGTCTCCTCTCCCGACGCTAGTGGCGCAGAGAAGCTCGTGCCCTGGCACGGTGCCGCGAGGCGTGCCACTGCCACCAGTAGAAGACCTTGACACCACTGATTTAAAAGGAAAATCAGCAACCAAAATGGCGATTTTGCCCGCGTAGATTTCGAAGTTTCGCAGTGCGCTCTGGCGGCGCTGCCGTCGTGGCAAGGCCTCCTCGTTCCTGGAAGACGGACGACGGTGAGCGGCGAGAGAGACTCGCTGTCGCCGACGCACGCGCAGACTACCTCGCGCGCCGCCGTCA
>JAHLJT010007494.1:0-35632 GCA_031308135.1 Acheta domesticus
CGTAGTTTAGCATCCAGACTAATCGCACAAAACTGGCCAGAGCTCTACGACCAACAAACATACACTGTAGCATCTTCATCGAAGTGTTACACGTCAGCGATCGCTATTTTTCTCGAAAATTAAAGTCACAGATCACAAAAACGCGTGTCAATGATTTTTGGACACGAAAACTTCCCAATACTGCAGTAAATTGCTGATTTAAAAAAAGATCTTTTCATAAAAAATATGAAATTAATTGCGAAAATTGATAAAACAAGAAAATATATTGTGAAAACATAAAAATATGTAAAATATGTATATACTCGTAGTACTAAATATGTACAAATATGTAACGAAAAAATCGATATTGAATTAGGAGGGCTATGATTCGTCAAGATTACAATTTTGAGAACGGTAAGTAGAATGACAAAATGTATAATTACAATAAAATCCGGTTAGGTAAAAAGCCTTTAGGTCATGACCTCGTTAAAAGAAAACAATTGTACTGCAGTACTTTATCTAAACGTAATCTTGACCGACGGCGCCCCGCAGTATCTTCTCCCTTGGTGATGATAATCCCAGTCCAGCGTCTCCTCTTGTAATCTTGCGACGCGCCCAACGACTGCCCGTCACTGCCTCGAATATCTACCTTCTTCTTAATTAATACTCACAGTTCCTAGTTCTCTCCTCCCACTACCTGGTAAAACATTAAAGTTCAAAGTTCAAAATAAACACACCGCAATCTAAAAAGTTTCAAAGTCTCAAGCGAAATTTAAATGCTGCACATCACAAACTTTCAGAGTCCGAAAACCATTGATTCTGACGACAAACTTACAGTCCCACTCCCCTAATATTAAACTCGCGAGCGATCCGCACCACTCGACGGCATCTATCAGAAAAAAAAAGTCATTACCCCTCCGTTTTTAGCCCTCCAGCCTCGGTATCCATCCTTCATTCTTCTTTCTTTTTTTTTTAAACAAAACGACAAACTTCCGTCAGGAGTAGACAGTCTATTCTCCCTTAGCCAATCCATCCATTTCTTACTAAATCAAGTAGCCACGCTCTCGATAGTCATTCCTTCCTAAACCATCCCAAAATATCTTACATTTCTGTCTAGCCAGCGCCCCCCACAATGTTCAAGGCCTCAATGCAGTTTATTGACATTGCAACACGCTACGCCGGCGTTGCTAAGGCTGGTGTATTCCCATTTGCATACCCTTTCAACCCAACCCTATTTACAGCAATGTTACTGTCTAAATATATGATATATTGGTAAATCACAGTAGTATATATTTTTCTTCAAGACCCTCTTATTCTCCATCAATTGTTCTATACACCTTCTATACACCTTCACATTGTAATTGATAACAATATAATACACCCTTGTCAATACAAACTATTCTTATTTAACTATATTGTCGACAAAAGAGGTACACCGTGTAATTCAATCGCAATAGAATATCAAGTAATTAATAATTTCCCATACAGTTGCAGAATTTACAGACTGAACTGGTGGGATAGAATCGAGAAGCGTCGAACCAGCAAAAATGTAATTGAATGGTCAAGATCTCATCATGCAGATTAAGGTGTGAGGAACGACCTCAAAATTTTAGCTTTTAAGGCCGTAGGACGCTTTGTTTACGAGTTATTTAATGATATAGATGAAAAAATCCTGACATGGTTTGCATGTTGCATTTTCCATGCATATTTGTATGCGATATTTTCACAAATGCTTCATATTGTTAAAGTCAAAGTGCAAGTCGTCACGTCTCCGTGAAAGTTCTCTTTCTTTAGAGACCTTATTTATAAAGATTGGTTGGGCGTGAGAGCCGCAAAGGGAAGGTATACTACCGAAATAATACAGAAGACGATGGCTCTTAGAGCTTGTCCGACAGAAGCGGTGCCCTGCTGGGGGAAATACGTGGAGAGGGAAATCCCCGCAAGACGAAATGCAGGTCGGCGCCGAAACTCTCAATCCCATGGAAAGAAACACCGTCTCCTGACGGCATGAAAACCTTTACTACAATAACGGGTCTAATGACTATAGTAGTTGACGTGCCCGAAAACATCAATAAATCAATTAATCAAAATTTCTTTTAGCATTTGGTTGCAAAAGTGTACATTTTTTCTTAACAACTAATATAAATGTAATTCGTGCCGTCATGCGCGGTAGTGTAGTGCATGCAAGTGGGAGGAGTGAGGATAGGACAAGGAAGAGGAAGGAGAGATCGCGCGCGGTCCGTGGGCCGTTTGTTAGGGTACCGGTCCGGGATTCGCCTGGTATTCATCAAAAACTACGACATACTACCAATCAGAGCAGTCGGCCGCTAGACTTCTGTTCCAGACAGCCACAAAACTCGACCTAGCTATCTGGCTCGTGTCGAAAATCCTGCGCCCGTCGGGACTCGAACAGCAGGACCTCCCTGTCAGAGTCACTGCTGTGACATCAGTTGATGCCCGGAACCACCCCTCCCGGTCCGAAGCCACATATTCAACTGACTCCATGTTAGTCGTTAATCGTCTCCTATATTATTTCAGTTTCCCTTTGCGGCTCTCACACGCAACCAATCTTGGTAAATGAGGTCTCTAAAGAATGAGAAGTTTACGGAGACGTAACGAATTGCACTTTGACTTTATAAATGTGATGGATTTGTGTAAAAAAAGTATCTAAATATTAATGTGAAATGCAACCCGCAGCTCTTATCAGTATTTTTTAATCTATATCGTTAAATAACTCATAAACGAAGCATTCTAAGGCCTTAAAATGTTGAGGTCAATGGTCTCATAGATACGTTCCTCACACCATAATCCACAGGATGAGATCTTCTTGACCATTCTATTACTCTCTGCTGGTTCGACGCTTCGCGTTTTCTACCGCACCTGTTCAGAACCTATAGAATCTGCAACTGTAATTGAAATTACTAATTGCTTGATATTCTATGCAATTGAATTACATAGGTGTACCTATTTGCTCGATAAATTAAATAAGAAGATTTTGTATTGACAAGGGTGTATTATATTGTTATCAATTACAAGGTGACATATAGAACAAGTGATGGAGGATAAGAGGGTCTGAAGAAAAATATATACTATAGGCTAATGTGGAAATGGAAAAATAATGGAAGAGGGTGGGGGTACAGCTTGCGAGAGTCCTCGCACGGGTACGCTAGTTCAGTAACGTTGCCTTGAGCCGCTTGCTGGGCCTTTGAGGAGGCGTGAGGGGGCGGGGCCCCGTGTGCGGCGAGGGCGGGGCCGCTCCTCCTGCGGATCCAGGCCAGATAGCGCGTCCGCCGCGCCGCAGAATGCATTTCCGCCTTTCTCGCGACGCGCGTGACTGCCCGGCGACGCGCCAGACGGCGCCCCCCGCCACCCTTGCGGCTCTCTCTCACCTGCGCACCCGCTCACCCGCAGCAACGAAAGGCCCCGCACCGTCGCGCTGTTGGCCTCTCGCTCACGCTTTTTGGAGTTGTCGTTTGCCTGTCGCAGTTACTGTTGCCTGTCGCAATTACCGTTGCCTGTCGCAGTTACCGTTGCCTGTCGCAGTTACCGTTGCCTGCCGCAGTTACCGTTGCCTGTGGCAGTTACCGTTGCCGGTCGCAGTTACCGTTGCCGGGTCGCAGTTACCGTTGCCTGTCGCATTTACCGTTGCCTGCCGCAGTTACCATTGCCTGTGGCAGTTACCACTGCCTGTCGCAGTTACCGTTGCATGTCGCAGTTACCGTTGCATGTCGCAGTTACCGTTGCCTGTCGCAATTACCGTTGCCTGTCGCAGTTACCGTTGCCTGTCGCAGTTACCGTTGCCTGTGGCAGTTACCGTTGCCTGTCGCAGGTTACCGTTGCCTGTGGCAGTTACCGTTGCCTGTGGCAGTTACCGTTGCCTGTGGCAGTTACCGTTGCCTGTGGCAGTTACCGTTGCCGGTCGCAGTTACCGTTGCCTGTCGCAATTACCGTTGCCTGTCGCAATTACGTTGCCTGTCGCAGTTACCGTTGCCTGTCGCAGTTACCGTTGCCTGTGGCAGTTACCGTTGCCTGTGGCAGTTACCGTTGCCGGTCGCAGTTACCGTTTGCCTGTCGCAATTACCGTTGCCTGTCGCAATTACCGTTGCCTGTCGCAGTTACCGTTGCCTGTCGCAGTTACCGTTGCCTGCCGCAGTTACCGTTGCCTGCCGCAGTTACCGTTGCCTGTGGCAGTTACCGTTGCCTGTGGCAGTTACCGTTGCCTGTGGCAGTTACCGTTGCCGGTCGCAGTTACCGTTGCCTGTCGCATTTTACCGTTGCCTGCCGCAGTTACCGTTGCCTTGTGGCAGTTACCACTGCCTGTCGCAGGTTACCGTTGCATGTCGCAGTTACCGTTGCCTGTCGCAATTACCGTTGCCTGTCGCAGTTACCGTTGCCTGTCGCAGTTAACCGTTGCCGTTCATCGCCGTTGCCGATGCACCTGTCGCCGCCGCTAACGCACTCCTCTCTGCGTCTGCATCTGTCTGCCACCCTGTCTCTGTCTCCCTGTCTCTGCCTCCCTGTCTCTGCCTGCCTCCCTGTCTCTCCTACAGCCGACCTGCCTAGTTCCTACCGCAGCACAACTCTGAACCTGCCGCTACCCTGACTTTTTCAGTTGCCGCCGCCACTCGTCGCGCCTGCCGCCGTCTCCTCTCCCCAGCAGCGCTCACGGTCTAGTAGGGCGCCGCGGCGGCGGGGTCAGGGGGACGGTGCGGGCTAGACGCATCGATCGGTTTACACCCTCTCGCCGGCTCTCCCCTCTCCCTCTCCCGCGCCGTAACGATCCATCCTGCAGCGGCAGCGGCGGCGACGGCGGCAACGGGGAGAGCGACGGCGAGAGCGACGGCGGCCAGGGTGACGGCAAGGAGGTGGTGATACCGGCAGGAGTAGGCGGTGGCGTCGCTTGTGATGGTGGAAGTATCGGCAGCATAGGCAGTCTTTGAATATATTTTACGAAAATAACGCGGAAACTACTCTTATTATATGAAATATTGCACAAGGCTTTAAAGATGTTGACCAAGACCATGAAATTAAAGATCTGTCTTTGAAGAACTGATTTTATTAAGGAAAAAATATCTATCTTCAATTTTGTAATAGTAGGAAAACGCCGAAAACAATGTGAACTTTTGCAATTTTCGAAAATGCTGAGTTCAACGAAAATGATATTTGCGCCTTTTTAACCGTCCTCTGCTCTATCAAAATAAATAAATTAATAAAATCCAGATTTTCAGAAAATCGTCTGAATGGTTTAGGCGTTTAGTGTTGACCTTAGGCAGACAGTCAGGTTTTTGCCGTAAAACAATTTTTCGGTCTCACAACGATCTACAGTGCTTGAATTCTGACTGTACAAGCGGATTGGATGAAGTAATTTTCTACACAAAGGTCCATTTTTTGGATATCAATGCCCCGCAAAACGAGTTTTTTGTCAAAAAGTCGCCACTTACTTCTCCAGCTTCACAATACTTTCTCTTTGCATAAGTACGTAGTAGATAAGAAAGTTAAAATGTTAAACGGATACGTTAATGTTAAACGGGCCTGGTCAGGAATTTGCCAAGTATAACTCCAAAAAGTAGTTGTTCCTTAGATAAAACATAACAATGTGTCAGTTGCATAAATTAGAAAATTGTTGAAATATAAAATATACTTCGTATCTCAGGAATTGTGGTGACGAATCTTAAAGGCTGACACTTTGACCGACACTGGTCTGTCACAGCTGTTCCTGAAGCTATCTAGTTCAGCTTTCTGCTTCTTCACTTAGCTTGCCGGCAATATATTGACACGGTACGACTTCTGCCTTTTGCCAAGAAATGAGGCTGATAATGAAATAAGACCATGTTCAATTGAAATAATACATGCTCTTTAGTCCATTAAACCTTTTAAAAATATTTTTCTTCAGTTCTTGTAGGTAGATAGTGTTAATCTTGTCTCTCCTCATGCTAAGTTTCTGTCAAAATTGTATCCTAGTGAGAAAACGCTGGTGCAATGCAAAGATAAATGAGAACTGAATGCTCTGATGTTCACTAAATTGAATGCTTACGAGAAAATTGACTCGTTTGAAGAGCACACGAAATAAAAATACCAACATTGTTCGTAAGTTGTTCGTTTCTAAAACGGGTATTTTACTTAATGTGATAGTAATGAAGCTCATTTCAGAAATTGAAAAAATATTCAGGCAGTTCAATATCTCCATGTATTAAAGGCGGTGGTAAATGAAAAAAAATGGTCATTGTACATCTCGGTTGATGCCGAACTGATGATGATGATTATTAAAACCATTAGATTGGGTTATTGACATAATCACACTTTATCAAGAGATGAACTTCCTGCAAAGACATTTTGATGACTCCAATAAAAAGCTGAATGAATATTTGCTTACTTTCTAAATATAAGATTTCAAAGTTCCTTTGGTGGTAAACCTCAAAGCATCTACACCCACTTTTAACGTGAAATGCCCGTATCGTAATCTGTTGTCGGATAAGGGTTCTCACAAACGAATAAATCTCAGATGAACGGAAATAAGTGAAAGGAATGAGTGAACTCCAGAATTTCTTCCAGTGGTGCCAAATATCTTCAGAGACGTTACGCAGTAAAGGGTGGAAGTTAAGAGGCGGCAGCTGTCTGGGTGAGGAACGACGCCTTGTCTCGCTTTGAAGTGCACAGAAAGAAGCCGTTCCGGTGCCTCGGATTCTTCTGCTGTCTGAGTCTGTTTTTCTGTCGCACGACGGCGTACGGAAGGAGCAGCACGTGTTGGTACGCTGTCGAAGGCGCCTCGCATGTTTGGACGAAGGCCCATTGTCACGGTGACATCAGTGACGATGAAAATGAAAATGGAGATGAACATGAAGATTATGAAGAAGATGATTATTGCCCGTGACTATGAAGAGAACGGTATTAAGATAGTAGTGATGAAGTCACCCTCCCCGATCGAAAATCTGTGAAAAGGGAGCGAAGAAACAAATAAGAGAATAATGGAAAAGGATGGAAGAGAAGTACGAAAGTGATTCAGCTTCCGTAATGCCTCAAACGAAATCTCCATGGTACAACTAAATCACCAGTCTTGGTAACTGTTTCAGTTCATGACGAAGACATCTTATTAGAAACTGAAGGTTCGTGAATGGGGTAGGAAGAAGCAACAGATAGAATGTACTGAAATCGCTATGCATTTGTTCGAAGAGATGGATGTTGATGTTGCATCTGTCTGACCCCGAGGTTCTACTCACGAACCCCAGAACAAAGGGCCCCGAGGTTATGTTTTTCATTGCATTGAATTTTGATATTTTTTCACCGTTAGACACTTCTCTTTGTTTATATAGGGTGTCCGGGGAGGAAACGTCGAAATTTCGAAAATAAGCTCTTAAGTCAATTCTAAGCATATTTTGTCTAATAAACTACGTGGATATTCGAATGGTTGAGCCGCAATAAGCACTCAAAAGTTGGTTTGAAAAATTGATTTCTAGGCAAAAATTTGCATTATAAAAGCATAGAAACGGTCCAGAAACATGTAAATTGTTCATTATTTACAAAAGAAATTAATATATTTGTTCAGAAGTAAAATTAAGTCAGAAATAAAAAAGAAGTCAAGTTGTGTAAATTGGGTGCTTTTTTATTTCTCGGTTAATTTTTCTGTCTGAGCAAATATATTAATTTCTTTGTAAATAATAAACAATTTACATGTTGTGGACCGTTTCTGTGCTTCCTCTTTGCGCCCTCGCCCTCGATCTCGCCCTCGCCCAGGCCCAAGGCCCAGGCCTTGTCCACGTCCACGTCCTCGCCCTCGCCCTCGCCCTCGCCCTCGCCCTCGCCCTCGCCCTCGCCCTCGCCCTCGCCCCTCGCCCTCGCCCTCGCCCTCGCCCTCGCCCTCGCCCTCGCCCTCACCCTCGCCTGCGCCACGCCCACCGCCCCAACACAGCCCCTGCCCTCCGCATGGGGAAGTTTCTCTCGACATGTAGGGTAGTGTAGTAGATATTTGTGTGTGTGTGTGTGTGAGAGAGAGAGAGAGAGAGAGAGAGAGAGAAGGTAAGAGAAAGAAGGGGAGAGAGGGAGAAGGGGGAGAGAGAGAAGAGAGGGGATAGGACAGGACAAGGAAGAGGAAGGAAATATCACGCGCCGGTGTGTAGTCCGGTTGTTAGGGTACTGCTCCGGTATTCGCCTGGTGTTGATCGGAGACAGGACGAAAAACTACCTATTAGAGGAATGATGTGGTAAGCGGCGGGCGCCGTTGAGGTTGCTCTCCGGCGCGCGGCGGGTGGATGCGCGTGTTGCGATGCGCGGAGAGGGCGAAGGGCGAGGAGCGAGGGCCGAGGGCGAAGGGCGCGGGAGGCCTGGCCGCTCGGGGCGCTGCCCCCGCGCAAATTACATCCCCTGACCTAAAGGCATTCCTATGCCACGACAAACAAGTGATGCACTTATAGATTCCCAGAGAAATCTGGGTTACTTTCATATACTTTCGAATACTTGTAAACAGGTCAAAACTATATATACTAAAACCGAAGAGCTCTCTCCAGCATTGTTCTTCGGGACTCTGTTCATGTTCGTCGTCATATATTCTAAGAATTTGGTGTACTATTCTTCAAGAATAATTTTCCTTTTTAAAAACTGGAATTTTGATGTTAAGAACTTAATTGGCCGCAGTCGGTAGGACGCAGCCTCACTGTGTTAGAAAATTCATCGAGAATCAAGACAACACAGGTGGATTTTAATCCAGTCGGAGCTGCACTGTCTCATCATCAAAATTCAACGGCAAAAGTTCTGGAAAGCCAGCGAAATCTACTGAAGATCATCAACGGTTTAACAAACCATTGCCACTGGTAAGGTTCAGCAAAGCCAGAGACATCAACTTACGATCGTCGACAGCCAAGCTAACATCCACCAACCTAACGTAAGTTAATAAAATTAATAGAATATATAAGAAGAATTACAAGAATTATTACAAAGAATTAAAAAGAATTTATAAGAAGAATTAAAAGAATTATTACAAAGAATAAAGAATTTACAAGAAGAATTAAAATACTTTATAAGAAGAATTAAAATAATTTATAAGAAGAATTACAATAATTTATAAGAAGAATTAAAAGAGTATATAAGAATAATTAGAAAGAATATATAAGAATAATTAAGAAGATACACCGCAGTTTCTTCGCATCCCATCGCAGCTCGTCGCAGTTCTTCGCAGCTCGTCGCAGTTCTTCGCAGCTCGTCGCCAGTTCTTCGCAACTCGTCGCAGTTCTTCGCAACTCGTCGCAGTTCTTCGCAGCTCGTCGCAGTTCTTCGCAGCTTCTTCGCAGCGTCTTTCGCAGCTACTCCGCAGTTTCTCCGCAGCCCATTACAGCTTCTTCCCTGTGGTACTTTCAAATCTGTAAGTTTTCTGTTCCATTCATTCTTAAAGTGTATAACGATTCAGGATTATAGAAATGGAATTTAAGGAAAAATTCGATTTATATTCAAAATTGATTCCGACTTATTCCGGACCTAATGATGATCATTAACCAAGTTCAATCAAACAAGTAGAAGTAATGTTGTCTAGATTATCACTAGCCCCAGAGCAAAGAGACCATACCCTTTTCATTTTTAGCTTCATCCAATCTAAAATAATAGGCGAAGCCGAATCCGTTATAAAAAATAACACTATGATCAACTGGACAGATCTCAAACATAAACTGATCCTTTGTTTTGGTAAAGTTCGTTCGGAAGAACACCTGCAGTTTAAATTAGCCTCCTCTTACCAACAACTAAATGAAAGTTACCTAGATTATTATCATAGAATAAAAGAACTATCACAGCAGTTAAATGACCGGTATCCTTAACATCTGAAGAGCCCTTACTCACGCTTAAGAAGCAGCTTTATACATCTACCGCAATGAAAGCTTTCAAAAGAGGACTCGTAGAACCTTATAAAACCAAATAGAACATAGCTTAATTAATAATATTGAAGATGCATTGCAAAAGTGTATAGAACTCGATGACGAAAAAACTCACGATCGATATGTAAATTTCATGAGAACAAATTTTTAAACCAAACGACCGAAACAATCAAAGACCACAGTTAATCAGAATAAACACCCCAAACCACCAAATACTCCACTATTCACACCTTGGAGACCGCAGATGCCCTACTATCAGAACCCGCCCTTCGTAAATCAACCCTTTAGGAATCAACCCTTAATAATCCAATCGTCCAAATCAACCCTTCAACCAATTCAATCCAAACCAACTCCAGAGAACTCAGGCATTTAATACTCACTTCAACAAACCGCGACTTGACAGACCGACACCAATGTCTATCTCGACAGCAAACAGTAATCGAAACCGACCACAAAAACGTCACAAGACCCTCCAACATAATAGTAGAGGAATTATTTAACCAAAATGAGACATCTGACATCTTTCAAGACGACGAAGGACGTTATTTTCAGTATATCGGTCAGCAATCTGAGGAACAGGAAAATGAAAGGGAAATCAGTAACGCGGAAGACCCCAGGAAGTAGAAAGCAGGAAAAGCGACCAAGCGGTAAATTTTCACATACCAGCCTCAGACACACTGAACACTTGAATAATTATGCAGGCCCCAAACTTCCTTTCATTATAATTGAAGGACTTAAAATTTTAATAGACTCAGGAGCATCATCATCTATCATGAATTCAAGTGTAGCAAACGAAAGGTTTAAGAACTATTTCTATCCATATAATTTTAAACTGACGACGGTGAAACAAAACCATATGGAAATATTGCATTTAAATATCCCTTGTTTACGATTATAACATTAACAAACCAATCAAGTTTTTAGTGTTAGATTGGAATAATCATTATGATGCACTTATATCTACTAACGATCTAAAACAGCTTGGAGCTATTTTAATTACCAAACCAACACGGCTAACTATCCAAGGAAAGCCGATTCCTTTTTATGAGGAACTGAATAATGTTAATCCCATGCCTCTAAAAAGAATCTCTAAGACTCTCTTTGTACCTGTAAAAGTTAGTGGAAACATATACATTCCAGAAACTAAAATCAAAAACTTAATAATTCCTGAAGGAATATATGTTAGTAGAAACAACTACATAGAAATACCCCATGAGTCGGAAGTAGAAATTAACAATTTAACACCAATTGAAGCAGAACCGTTAAGCGAATTTATAATAAGTGATAGGAACCCATTCAACATACATAGCGAACTCAATAAAGAGATAATCAATAATGTAAGAACAGAACATATGAATAATGAGGAAAGAAATATGATAATCAATCTATGCAGACAATACACAGATATTTCTATCAAACTAATGTAAAGCTCAGTTCGGCATGCTTTAGTGAAACATCATATACGAACTACTAATAATGATCCAGTATTTACTAGGAATTTTAGACATCCCCACCACATGAAAGGTGAAATTCAAAAACAGGTCGAGAAACTATTGAAAGACGAGATAATACGCCCCTCAACATCCCCGTACTCTAGCCCGGTATGGATAGTACCAAAAAAGTCAGATGCGAGTGGACAAAAGAAATGGCGGATGGTAATAGATTACAGAAAATTAAACCAGGCAACCATTGAGGATAAATATCCTTTACCAAGGATAGATGACATCCTTGATAATCTCGGGAAATGTCGGTACTTTTCCACCTTAGATTTAGCGCAAGGGTTTCACCAAATTCAGATTCATGAAGACAGTATTGAAAAAACGGCCTTTACAGTTGAAAACGGACATTATGAATATACTAGAATGCCGTTCGGCTTAAAAAATGCCCCTGCCACATTCCAACGCATGATGGATCAAGTTTTGTTGAAATATATAAACAAATTCTGTTTTGTGTATATGGACGATGTAGTCATTTTTTCAAAATCATTACAAGAACACATCAGCCATATCAAAACAATTTTTGATGAATTTAGGAAGTACAACCTAAAAGTACAATTAGACAAAAGCGAATTCATCAGAACAGACGTACCCTTTTTAGGCCATATAATTACAAATGACGGCATAAAACCTAATCCAGATAAATTAAAATGTATAGCGAATTATCCTATACCAAAAACCCACAAAGAAATCAAACAATTCTTAGGGCTAGTAGGATTCTATCGCAAATTTATAAAGGACTTTGCAAAAATCACTTCCCCAATGACCAAATACTTAAAGAAAGGTAAAGTAATAAATTTAAATGATTCCACATACGTAGAAGCATTTCTTAAGTGTAAAGAGCTAATTCAAAACTCACCTGTATTAGCATACCCAGATTTTGAAATGACATTTCAGTTAACAACGGAACGCAAGTAACACGGCTATAGGTTCCGTTCTGTCACAAAGAAACCACCCAATTGCCTTCTATTCAAGATCGTTAAATACAGCGGAGAGGAATTTTTCAACAATTGAAAAAGAACTTTTATCAATATTAGAAGCTTGCAAAACATTTTAGACCATATATTTACGGGAGAAAATTCATTATTGAAACCGACCATAAACCACTTGTAATGGCTGTTTTCGATAAAAGATCCCAATTCTAGACTAACCAAATGGAGATTAAAACTCGAGGAATATGACTAACGAAATTAATACAAAAAGGGAAAGAGAATTTAGTTGCTGACGCGTTATCAAGAATTAACAATCAAGGAATCAGAAATACATGAGCTGAATAACACGGACGAAAGAGAAACGGCTATAATTGATGACTTGCGGACATACTAGAATCAATGGAAAACCCTACTGCTGAAAGATATAATAGACGAACCGTCGATGATAGCAGAACCGTCTGTAATGGACATAAATGACCTGGATGACCTCTTAAGACCATTAGAAGACCCAAATAGTGAAAACGATTTAACAGACATAGACAATAACGAAACAATTCAAACACAACACACTTCAAATGAAAATCCAATCTGTGAGATTGACATATTCGGAAAGAAATTTTCATTCCTATCAGAACAAATTCACTTTTAAATCGGAGAAAAGCATACGTTTAAGAGAAATGAGGAAAGTAACTGTATCAATGTCATATTGAACAGAGGAAACATCGAAATGATCTGAAGACTTTCTCCTTCAGAACACCAGACCAAAAAATAACCTATGCGGTCTATTTTCACGACCCAGAAATCGAAAAGATTTTATAACTTAACCCAAAAACTTTTCAATAGTGAAACAAAATTTACCAAATGTAACAAAGTAACTGCGTTCTTAGCAAAAGAAAATTTCTTGGAAAAATTAATACACTACCATTCTCAGAATCACAACGGAATAATTGAAACAATAGCACACTTCAATCAAGGATATATACTCCTAAAATGAAACAATTAATAATCAACTATATCAATAAATGTGAAATATGCAACAGCGCTAAGTATGATAGGCATCCATACAAACCCAAAATTCAAGGACCTCTAATAGCAACACGACCCATGGAACATGTTTTCATTGACATTCTTACTTTAGAAGGAAGAAAGTTTCTGACATTAATCGACCTTTTCTCAAAATACGCTCAGTTGTATCATATCACCGATAGTAATTCCACAACCCTAACTAAGAAACTGAAACATTATCTTTCACATCATAATATACCTAGGAAATAACGGCTGATAATGAATTTAATAGGGATTTAATTAAAGAATTTGTCAAACTTCATAAAGTAGAAATTCATTTTACCACCCCAAAGAACCCTTCATCCAACTCACCAATAGAGAGGTTGCATAGCACAATCATCGAGAAACTACGCGTTCTAAGAATACAAGATAAAACAACTCCAATTGAAGAACTAGTTGTAACAGCTACACTTATCTATAACCAATCTGTACACTCTTTGACAAACTATACACCCCTTCACTCTTCTATATGGACCTCGTGATGACAATGATTCCCTAATCCCAGATTTAGAGCAACATTACAGAAATGAATTCATAAACCTGTACAAAACCCATTTACTCCCATTTTACCAAGAAATTACCCAGAGGCAAAGTCAAAAGGAGGCGAGCAATTTAGATCGTAGAAACGTAGACAGACAAAATTATAATTTTCAGAAAGATCAGGTGGTCTTCATAAAAGATTACAAAAATGAAAGAAGCAAAACATCCCCCGGTACGAAAAGGCAATCATAATAGATCAATTAATGACAAAGTAGTCCAGTACTTGTAGCAAGAACTAAGCAAATTAAAAATATTGCAATCAATAGAATTAAAAGAGATAATATTTTCAGGAAAATGATCCGGATAGTAATAATATTCCTGACAACCCTGTTGTTACCGAGAGTCCAAGGCCTGGACATTCAAGAGATACCACCAGAAACACCGTACATTGAATTAGAATTAAAACCTGTCCAGCTACTCTCTCATTATCATAAAATATATTATATATATATACTACTTTATTAAAGCAAGCATATTATAGTCTCTTATCAAATTATATAATTATTAACAATCAAATGGTGAAAATACGACCCTCAGTGTTCAGTTACATAGAGAAATGCTAGCCTTAGAAAATCAAATATTTAAAAATAACACAAACTCGTCAAAAACGAGGAATAATAAATGGTGTTGGAACCATTAGTCAAATGGGTTACTGGCAATCCTGACAACAACGACCTAGAAAATCTTCAAAAGAATTAGAAATCCGTAAGAAAATCAAACATACTCAAAAAGGAAATTAACTCAGTCACTACTATTGCCAAGCAAACTATAGATAGATATGAAAAAGAGCTTAACATTATTAAACAGAATGAAAATGAAACACGTTATGTACTTAGAACGGGTTCAATCAGAATTGACCATTTGTACCTTGAATTCCAATTTCAGAGTCAAATATCTTTATTAAAAGATCATGTACTCATAATAGAGAGAACAATTAATGCTATACAGACTCAAAATATAAATCTTGAATTGTTTCAGTATGATGAGATTAACACTTTATTAAATCAATTACAAGATTTGTACTCATCACAATTGTTATTCAACAAATATAACCATTCTTATGAATTCTTACAAAAATGTAAAATGAATGGAGTAGGAACGTCAGACACTGTAACTTTATTTTGAATGTTCCAATTTTAAGACCAACTGTATATCAAACCAAAACGTATTGTACCGATACCAAACATGCATAATATGAACCTTGAAGTTACCTGCAAATTACTTACTGGAAAATGAGTATGGAGATAGGTTATGGACTAATGAAAACTGTAAGATATATGTTATCACCAACTGGTTACCAGAATTTTCAATGTAACTTAAGAGATTTATCAACTTGCGAAACAATAAATGTAAAATTGACTAGAACTAATACTTTACAACTTTATGACGAGGTAATTGTTATTCACATAATGTAATACATGGTATAAACCATGTAAACCTAAGTCATAAGAATTCTCAATTAAAAAAACTAGTATTATAAGAAATTATTGTAACCTGTATATCAATAATGAATATTATATAAATAGAAATGATACATTTAGAATTAAGTTACCAGAAGTGGTTCAACTACATGTAAAAACAAAACAAAAATTGTATCTATTAGAAGTTAATCAAACCAATGTAAATAATATACAACAAAAATTACTTGAAATTAAGGACGAAACGTGCTCATCCATGCAACAACACATGTAACTCTCACGATTATTTTAAGCATTATTATGCTTTGTGCATTTATATGTATTATACTGTATTACCTGTACAAAAAATGTAGAAAGGAAATATTGAATGTAATGAAGACATCACATGTAATGGATCTCAGGAGAGCTCCATCTTAAGGGAGGAGGAATTACATCCCCTGACCTAAAGGCATTCCTATGCACGACAAACAAGTGTGCACTTATAGATTCCCAGAGAAATCTGGGTTACTTTCATATACTTTCGAATACTTGTAAACAGGTCAAAACTATATATACTAAAACCGAAGAGCTCTCTCCAGCATTGTTCTTCGGGACTCTGTTCATGTTCGTCGTCATATTCTAAGAAATTTGGTGTACTATTCTTCAAGAATAAATTTTCCTTTTTAAAAAACTGGAATTTTGATGTTAAGAACTTAATTCGCACGCGTCGCCTCGGCCACGTGGCGCGGCGCGGCGCCGTCGGGCGGTGCGGGGGCGACGCGTGGTGGGCGCGGGGTGGGGCGGGGCGGAGCGGTGGGATGGCGCGGGGGCGGCGCGTGGGCGGCGCGTGGGCGGCGCGGGGGCGGCGCGGGGGCGGCGCGGGGGCGGCGCGGGGGCGGCGCGGGGAGCGGCGCGGGGGCGGCGCGGGGGCGGCCGGCGGGGGCGGCGCGGGGCGGCGCGGGGGCGTCGCGGGGGCGGCGGCGGGGCGGCGCGGGGGCGGGCGCGGGGGGCGGCGCGGGGGCGGCGCGGGGGCGGCGCGGGGGCGGCGCTGGGGGCGGCGCGGGGGCGGCGCGGGGGCGGCGCGGGGGCGGCGCGGGGGCGGCGCGGGGGCGGCGCGGGGGCGGCGCGGGGGCACGCGGGGCGGCGAGGACGGGATAGGGACGGGGCGGGGACGGGCGGGGCATCGAAGGACGATGCTGGGGCGGGCATGGTTGTGATGGAGGCAGAGGTATTGTGGTGCACGAGCGAGAGTTGGCGATGGTATTGGCGGAAGCGGTTGCAGTGGATGGCGGTGGTAGTAGCGGTGGCAGGAGCTGTGGAGGTAGTGGTATTAGTGCCGGCAGTAGTAGAAGCAGAGGGGGGGTAGCCGCGGCGGCGTTGGCGTAATTGCTTCCATGTGCGGGGCGGAGGGAGGCGTTAGAGGATGCGAAAATGAAGGCAGCGGCTCAAGGAGGAAAAAGGCGCAATGATAATCCCTCGAGTGGAGAGCAAGGGAAACAAGGAGGGCTGTGTGTGGTGATGGTCAGATAAGAATGAGAAGAGATGCATTGCAAATGACTGCCTTTTCTAGTTTTTCTTGGCTGTGTTAAGTCAGCGGTATGGGGTTGATTTTCGCTAGCATTGGGAATTTTCGGATGATAATTCCAAATGAAACAATAACATTATGAATTCATTGTTCGTATGAAGGTAGATACAACATTAGAAGAGTTAAACACTCATAGATGAATAAAATATCGATGAACATCCACTGAAGAAATCATGCTTAAGTAGTTTTTACCATTTTTTAAGGATTATATTTGTCAATTCGTGTTTTCGTTTATAAGAATGATCGGTAATAAAATGATCCCATGCCACTCAAAAGAAATAATAAATTCTGCTAACAATTAATTTAATTCCATGCATCTCATAACTTCAGTTTTTGTCGTGCAGTCCATGGCTGAGATAAACACTAATAATGACGTCTATATCGATAGATCGTTATCGACCTGTCACGTGCAGGGTATGAGCGTGGTCGGGATAGCGTGTTCATTAATCTTTGGAGGCTGGCCTTCATTGGCTGACGGAAATCGGTATTTCGGCTAAGAGCACTTCCATGTTTGCCCTAAATCCATTTCAGTATTAGAAAATAACAAATTGTTCATTATCACCATACATGTCATCTCTGTATTGAAGTGTGATATGTTTCAATTTGACACACTTTAGAGTCTGTCAAAAATTATGAATGACTAAAACGCCAGCAAAACCTGGTATCTTGGTACTAGCCAGTACGTAACATAATCTTTGCAGCCTGAGAGATCCTAGCTTTGAGTCCGGTCGCCGGAAAACAGCTTAGTGGCTGGGTGGAATTGTGCCATGCTTGAAGAGCTTTCTAGAGGACCTGTGTTCTGTTGGAGGAAGAGTTTAAACAATTGTCTACGAAATGCACGATACTTTCTTCACCTTTCTATCTCCATTCCCTTTGATTTGGCCTTAAGATGACATGATTTCCCAGCTGCCCGATTTGCACCGTAGGGACATCACAGGGGTAGAATCGAAAACGTGTTTAATCGGAACTACGCTTAAAATCCGTGTTCTTTCAATGCAAAGCAAGTTTCATTATCTCCTCTCAGTCTGTTAATTGAGAGAACACGATTGGTTATTTCCATGGAACTTCCACTAGCACCATTACGTGAGAGCATCTACGAATTCCGTGCTCATTAACCGAAGTAATGACAGCAAATTAAGGTATCATTTCCCGGAATTAGATTTTCAATCAGTTTAAGCCAAAATAATCGGTGTAATCGATGTTATTAGGGACAGCCGGAATTGAACTCCATTGCCTTTACTGAAGTTGTAAATATAGTACTAACAGCCAATGTTTTCTACAATTTGACCGCCTAATGATCTTGGTGAGTCAATGAAATTATTATTGCTTGGTGATTCGAAAAAAAAGACTGCTCTATTTTGCGAACATTGCATTACGATTTTTTTCGGTTCAGAAGAACGTAAAGTATTTTTGAGTGGATTTAAATGAATAAGAATGCTTTTCTTGTCAAAAGCCATCCGACAATAAGGAATGATTGTGGATAATATTTATTTTTCCAGTATACATTTTTAATCTTTTTCTATTTTTCTTTGGATTATCTTATTTATGCTATTTCGTTTTTAGAGTACTAGTAAACCTGTGCTAGTTTTACGAATATCGTAGTTCTAATTCATTCGTTTCTGAAAATACCCATCTTAAAGGGTATTTAGGAAACTGAGCAGTTGACCCGTCCGGAATTAATATAATCAATCAGTCAATCAATCAGTCAATCAATAGGTACATAAACAACTTATTTAACCGACCAATGTCCGCGAACGTCCTCAGTGGCGTAGCTTCAGTTGGTGTCATCTGGGGCAAAGCTAATGGTGTCCCCCCCCCTAAAAAAATTAAGTACAAAAAATCTATTGTTGAATAGGTTGTACATTATTTTATTAAAATACAAACATTTGCATATGATAGTTATTTATAATATATTAAAAATTCTTTGTAATTAAGAATAATTGCAATATAATTTTTAAATAACTATTTTACCTTACAGTAGTTAATGCTTTTGTTTCTATTAATAAACTTCACAATTATGAGTTTTTCAGTTTTTCGTAATATTTAGCGCTTTACTGACACCACAATACATGAATATAAATGATAAAGCTTTTGACTTGCTCTTTTTTTCTCAAAGTCAGTCGCAAGACTGTTCTATTCAACTGCTGCAATTGATACCCTTTTACCGATATCGTTACAAGAAAGAAATGAGTTAAAATAATAATAATATGATTTTGTTAGTATTACCTCTTATTCCCATCAACAGTTCATCCATTAAGAAAAAGTAATCCCTGAAATCGAGATTCTTTGACCATTGAAGAATAGGCGCTTGCCGCTTATGGTTTTGCATTTTAGTTTTTCATTATTTCTTTTCTTTGCTTTCTTAGTATTTATGATTTGAATGAATACTTATTAAACTAATATAAATAATTTTAACTAAACCATACAAATTATATAATTCCAACAATAAAGTTTTTCAAACTACTAAAACTAAGAAAGCTGACCATTAATATATAAAACTTTTAATAAATGATTTAAAATTATATAATTCCAACTATAAAATCTTTTAAGTGATGTCACCCGTGGCGCCCCTCCCTGCCCCCCCCCCCTAGCTACGCCACTGAACATCCTTCAGGCTATGCTGTCAGTATACGTGTGAATGAGCGCCTCCGACAGCGTGCCGGAGGGCTCCAGTGTCTGCTTGGGCGCGTGGGGGCGTGGGGCGTGGGGGCGTGGGGGCGTGGGGGCGTGGGGGCGTGGGGGCGTGGGGGGCGTGGGGGCGTGGGGGCGTGGGGCGCGTGGGCAAACGCAGGGCTGCGCGCGCGGTTGACACCTGAGGTCGCCGACGCCGCCCCCACGTGCACGGCGCGCACGTGGCGTCGCAGCACGTGGCACTGCGCGATTGGCCTCTTGAAAAGAACGTGCGTTTTACCAAGAAAACTGGAGCTGTTGTGGGACTCTATTTCTACTTCGCGAATGTACAAATGACTCCTAACCTGACCGTAGTAGTGATCTATGTCTTTTTCCGTTGAATTCAAGGAAGCAACAAACTGGTTTTTAGTTAACCAACTTTATTTTACAATGAATGAACTGTATTTAGAATTTATTGACATTCTCATTTCAGGAAGTTATAATTATATTTTGGGATAATCAATACTATTAGAGAATACATTTATCCCAGTTTCAGATATCTCAATTGAATTTCAGAAATTGCAATTTGTAGTTCAGGTACAGGTGTAGACCGGCTGAAGTCGTTGGATAACGATGGATGCGAATGTTGAACGTTCACAGGAGAGTGTGAGACTGAGAATTGGGGAAGCGAGTTGTTGAAAATGTTGGTATTGTATATCGGGAAGTGGGTGCACGATGAAAAAATAAAACTTTGCCATCCCTAGCACACATTCACGATATTGCGATCATTTACAGGGTGTCCGGGGGAAACGTCGAAGCTCCGAAAATAAGCTCTTCAGACAATTCTAAGCATATTGTGTCTTAAAAAGTACGTGGATATTCCGAATGGTTGAGCCGCAATAAGCACTCAAAAGTTGGTTTGAAAAATTGATTTCTAGGCAAAAATTTGCATTATTGAAGCATAAAAACACTCCAGAAACTTGTAAATTGTTTATTATTTACAAGAAATGAATATATTTCTTCAGAAAGAAAAATTAAGCTAGAAATAAAAAAAGCACCCAATTTACACTATTTTACTCCTTTTTTATTTCTCGCTTAACTTTTCTATAGTTGATGATACGTATAGTTAGTGAGTGTGTACTAGTGATGGCAGAGTCGGGAAAAAAACTCTCTGGCGTATTTATTTCATTATATCGTTTTTGTACCATCGGTTTATTATTGATAATTATCTTCAAGTTTTCTATTATTTCATACTTTTGAGATGCAATACATTGGAACTAGAGGATTGTCGCATGAAATGTAGCAAACCCGAACACAATATCTTTATTTGTGGGTGTGGTTGAAGATGGAGCAGTACTGTTTGTGGAAGGGCCCGCTAGGATGCGCCTCTGTCCATTATGTCGCGTACAAGGGTGTGTATCCGCCCCCTGTCGCCCTCTGTGGCTTTCTGCCGCCCAGACACCGGTACCCACAGCAAGGCGGAGTTTATTTTCTTCGTGGGATTCAGCAGTACCTCTACGTAGATGTTTTCGGTACAACACTCTTCGACTTTTGCTATATTTATTTGGCCAACTATGCGCTAATCATGAAACTAACCAATAACTACCTTGCCTTAAACTAACCCATATGTATGTTTACAATAATGCGTTGGCTGATTCCTTAGATTATCTCTATTTTCAATATTGAAATGGTCGCGTTTTAATTTGTAGTTGTTTCTTTTCATTCACTCCTCCATTTAGATACTCTGCCATTGGCACTGATTTACGAATATCCAGCGGTGGCCGATATCTCCTTGGGGAATTGGATCGAGAAGAACAGTTGAAATCGTCGGAGCCGATTTCCGCAATGGTGCGTTGCTGGTGAGAGTGTTATACCACCAGAAATTATGTTGGTAGCATGAGCTGAAGCTTGAAAAAAGAAAACATAAATTGCGTCCTCACAATAATCATAATAGATTCTGTAAGTGTAACCGAACTAGTGGCCACGTGGTCTCCTGCAAGTGCGGGTGCACTTTCACGGACGGCTGCACTGGTTGGGTGGAGGGAACCTTTGGAGGACGCCTGCACCGGGTGGACGGCTCCAGACTAAAGTTCTAAAGGGGACAAGGGCTCCTTTTGACGGAGACTGAATGGACGCACCGCTTTCTGGAATTCAGTTTCTCGCTTACACTAACTTGTTCAGACCATACAGGGAATACTGTATATACGGAAATCTTTCCCTCCAAGTTCAGGCTTAGTGTAAGTTTTCCATAAAATGAACGCAAAAACTGGAATAATGGCAAGGGAATTGAATAACTAATGTTTGAGCACGGCGCCAGGATTTCAAAGCGATGATCGAAGGTCTACTCAGTGCACTACCGTTTAAGACATCAACATATTTCAAGTAAGACGTTTGTTATTTTGTAGTAACGGTCATGGCCCCGGAACAATTTGAAGAAAATCTATTTTAATTAGACCAGGTACTTTCAATTGAGCCTCGTGGCAACTCTTGGTCAGCGTGCTCGCTTTCCAGTACGCAGCTCCGGGTTCAATTCCCGGTCGAGGCAAGACTATAATGTGCGTTTTCCTTGCAGTGTCCCAGTATATGTTACTGTGTGTCGATGAGAAAATTCACTTCTTAGGTTGAGAAAACCGCAATACGGCGTGGGGATGTCTACGTCCAAGACCATCTTCAATTCTCAGACCTTCATGTAGGTATCGATACCAGGCAAAATGGCGCCGGTACCGGTTGGGTGATAGTGACTGTGTTTCACGTGCGTTCCATGTGGTTAGGTGCAGAGAGTATATGATTACGTGTGTTATAAGTAGATTGTGTGCTTATTTATGAAAGTGAAGGTTGAGTCTTAATCGTGAGTAGTTGTTTAGTATATTTTCTGCGATCTTCAGAAAAGTGACCTTCACAAAACTGAAATATGGGTCGCTCGTGTTGTGTGCCGGGATGTAGATCGAACTACTAGGCTTCAGACACTTCTACGTTTCAGTTTCCCAAAGATTCTTGTCTGTATTGCCAGCTATACAAGTACGAAAGTTCTTTTAGTGTTAGATAAACAAAGAATCTGTGATGAATGTCACCACATGCTGCAATCGCATGAGGAAATGCATTTGGATTGTGAAAAAAAATGTATGAGTCTTTTAAAGAACTGAATAAAGGTGGGTTGAAATGTCCTTCATCTTTCATGATTACATTAGCTGCAACAATTTATGCTTTATTCCAGACCTTAATAAGCCACACTTTTGAAAAAGAATTTTTTAAAATTAAAAACCCAGCAAAATGCAGTAATAACATTAGGTATTCAAATATATGAGAGTAGTGTCAATGATATTGATAAAGAGTGCACATGTGGTGTTACCCTGATGAAAATAGTAAAGAAATCTGTAGACGTATTGAGTAATATTTTTATTAATAATTATCATAAAGTTTTAAATGAAAGGAATACTTCAAAGGAATTAGCTAAAAAGCTTGGAGCAAAAAGAAAAAAATCTTACAATTCTAATCTAGGCGATAAAGGAGACAAACTGAAGCTACAGAAATTCACCAGTTAAACTGTCCCTTGCTCTTGAGTGAGGAAAATTACAATACAATTTAGACCTCTTTTCAGTATCTTTCCACCGCTCCTGTGTGTTTCCACATCCCTTCACCTTGGAGTGTAAGACTTAGCCTTTGGATATCGGATATCATTCATTTTATCAACATTTTCTTGGTAGTATGTTCTATACTGTTCATTATTGCAATGAGAAAATGTTAAATTCTTTCCTGATGTGCATGTATTCTTTTTTTATCTTTCACTTACATTTCTTCACTCTTGTTAGAATCTGCATTTCAGCAGCCTAAAACTGACTCCAATCCTTTTTCTTAAGGGTTTGTAACTCACTTCCATATTTAGAGGTGGGACATACTTTTGTAATTTTTAGGTACATGTTCTTCCTTGTTTTATAACTAACGTAGAACACTAACCTCTTGTATATTTTTATGTAAAGGTAATTATACTGGTATTGCTTCATGTATCAAGTTGTAATGGTGAATTTCTATTTATGAAACTGGTTAGACAATATTTTGAACATTTTTTTACAAGTATATGTATATGCACTTGCTACTCCATATAAATCTCAGCTCTGATAATAAAAGAAAGTGAATTTATAAGGATTTCTGTTGCTATTTAACACAAATGAAATTTTATTTTGGATGATACCATTTATTATTTTTATTGCTGTAAAGAAATGTATTTTGTATACTCTGATCTATATTATTACCTCTGATTATTTCTAAATGAATATTGAGGTTAAATATGTACAGTATAACTGATGTGGAAGTCAGGTGTTGGCATATCCTTTGATTGTTCTTATAAACCACAGAAAAAATGTTGCGTAATGTTGCATTATGTTTTATTCTGACTCAATACTTTTTCAAGTGCTTCTGATTCATTTTGTGCTATTGAAGGCAAGTCATTGACGATTTCTTAGGCTGTGTACTCCTAAAGCCAATGTAATGTGTTATGGGAATAAAATGAATTCCTAAAATGTTGCTGTAAATGTAGTGATCTTCAATAAAAATGCTGAAGAAAAATTAGTTTTCTGTTAGCCAAATTATTGCTATGTGCTGTCCTAAATAATAAAGGCCAATCATTTTCTGTGTATAAAAGTATGATTGAACTTGCACTAAATTTCTACTGTACAAATGTATTATTATTATTATTACTACGAATTTCTATTATGAGCTCATACAAAGTGTAAATTGCTACATCTAAAGATTTTTGAAAATACATAGGAACGCTTCAGATATATCCACTTGTTTTATTTCAGAATGCCCATCCTTATTCAATAGATATTGAGGAAAAAATATCATCCACAGGTGCGCCTAAATTTTGTATATTTTTTTGCTTTGCTCACAAGCTTATTTCCTTTAAAATGCAGTGTCCAGTCTGCAATGTATTTCTTCTTAAATTCAACCTATCTTGATATTTCCAGGCTACAATGTAAACCGCACTGTTTCTGTAAGTATAATAGCTTCATAAGTAACTTAGTAATTAAATCCAGTTAATATAAACATTGAATGAAATTATCACGAGTAAATTCTAACTTTTGAGTGCTGTACACATTCAAATTTCCCGCGTGTGCTTGCTTGGTGAGCGAAGTACGCCCAACCTATACGGCGGCCATGTTTTTTCTACATGAAGGTCTGAGAATTGAAGATGGTCTTGCTACGTCCTAACCACACGTACCCTCTTAACCCACAGCCGCGAGGCAGGGTCGTCACCCGTAGGCCTGAGCCCGTTCATGGGACGTTGTGCCAAATACATACATTTTCAATTGATATAATTGAAGTCTTGAATTTACAATATTTCTAATTCAATGAAATGGATACAATAATAGTGACTGAACATTCAAAACGAGTATTTTCTCCAAAATTATATAAATAACAATGCTAAATAAATCTTGCACGCTTTATGAATGTTTCCATAACTTCTTCGTAAGTTATTTTGAATTATAAGTTTCTCGTTTATGTTGTTCTGTTGAGAGTTGTATCGTGAAAATAAAAAAAAAGAATCATTCAATCATTTTCTATAATTGGGTGAATTGGGTCATTCTAACGTGCGCTAGGAAAGTGTCTCCACACCGAGCCGAGCCAGGGCCTCCTATTATGAATTCCGTTTATGTTTGTGGCAACTGATCACTTGGAAAGAAGTGAAGGGGACAGCACCTACAGCATCTGTTATGATTATTGTGAGGACGCAATTTATGTTTTCTTTTTTCAAGCTTCAGCTCATGATACCAACATAATTTCTGGTGATATAACACTCTCACCAGCAAGGCACCATTGCGGAGAGACCTTCCTGGTGCACATACGAAGACTAGAAAAAGTATAGACAAATAAAAATATAAATAACTTTCACCTAGATAACTATAATTTTCACATTGTAGGCCTACCACGAAGGTGATAATAATTTAATTTACAGACAAAAATTATTGAACAGATCTTGTGTTAACTCATCAAATTCAATAAAGGTCGGGACAGACATCTCAATTTGGCAACAGTGAGGTGTCTTTAGAAGCCGTGTTTTCTGCGCTTGCGAATTTCTTGTTGTGGAGAACGAAAGGTGGAGGAGGGAGAGTGCAAAATCCGCCCTTCAACTGCCCTTCTTCAAAGAAAACCGGTTCCAAACTGCGTTTACCTGCGTTTTGCGAACCCTCGATTACTGCAAAGAGACGAAGGGCCCACCTTTTAGAAATTTCAAACTTCTCCAATATATTTTTCCTCTTAACATAGCCTTGTGAAGGTGGCAGTCTTTTATTACATTTTCTGGAGTACAGCCTAGAGTGGACTAACTGCCTTGCGTCTCCAGAAACTGAAGGGGGCACGTTTTTCTTAAGAAATCAATTAATCAAATGCTGCAATAAGCTGATTGCATTTGGTACATCGGAATTGACATAAAAATGTTACTAAAGGAAATGACATAATAATGTTAAAATTATACATTAGTATACTTGCTCATGGATTTTTTTGTTTTTGTGGGAGCTTTTTGTTTTTATTTTTACTTACACAAAATTCATACTTCTTTCTTAACGTTACTCCCAATCCCTATGAATGAAATGAGCCGGGCCGCATCGAATATCTGTATGGGGAGAAATCAATTCCAGAAAAAATACAATATAAAAAAATACCAAGACGGAGCATTAAAAAACATTACTTAAGAAAAAATGTGTTAGATATACCAAAGTGCTACAATATGTTTGATTGAAGCTACAATTTGGTTGAAGTTAACTATAAAGAAAAGGCCTCACTCTGGCCGCAAGGCAATAGTTTACTGTAAATCCAATTAATCCAGTAAATTCCTGTCTCCTCAGGGGATACTGAGGAGGGGAAATAAAAAATTCAAAGGATTCAAAGTTCACAGAACTAGTGATTTGTCTGAAATATTATTAAACCTTTTAATTTTTAAATTTCAGTTCTATGTCTCGATTATAGAATGGTTAAATACTAAGCAGTTAACCAACATCTTGTTAAACTCCTACAACAGTATTATCGATTAGGTAGTTTGGTAAATTTCGAATACGATACTTTAATTAGAAAATAGGAGCCTTTATACATTGACCGGGATCCTGTCAGTTTTAAATATATTTTTTACGATGTTTCTGAAGTTATTTATCTGACACCAAATCTTGTTCTCAGGCACCACTGAGTTTTGAAATTTTTGAGTTGACAAATGAAACGACTTTTTGAAGATTGAATCTAAATTCATATTTTAATAGAAAAAAACAACTTCATTACAATAGAACTTACCAGCAGACACCACATACCTCATGAAGATGCTTATTACGGGCATCCCGTAAAGCGATATTCTTGTACATACTACTTATTTTCCAATGATATTCCTGAAAAACATATTATTTGCAGTACCCCGTCGTGCGAGATGACTATAACAACTATGACTTCTGATGATGACTATAACACTACTTGACTATAACCAAAAGGCTCGGGTCGAATCCCGGTCGGGGCAACCAATTCTTTGAACAAATTTAATTATAACAACTATTATTTTGAAAAAACTATTCTTAAAAAAACAACAAAAAAACATCATCACCATTTTCACACACACACACACACACACACACACACACACACACACACACACACACACACACACATGCACGTCGTAGCTGATGAAGGCGAACCATCGGCGAAAAGAGTCCGCTGGCACTGGTGCGATTCGGCGAAGGCGTCGACGCAGTATCGAGCCGCAGCGCCCGCACTGGAGGCGGCCGGCGCCCTGTCGCCCCCGCCCGAATCCTCGCCACGTGGTGCGCCCGGTACTTTTCCACGAGGCACGCGGAGGCGCGGTGCAAGCAGCCCTCGAATGCGGAGCCTCCCCCCCCTCCACAGGACCAGGGCGCTGGGGATTTTCCACTGCAGCAGGGGATCCTCCGGCCTCCACCCTCGCCTCCGCCCCGCCCCTCCCCTCTCTCTACCCTCCCCTCCCCTCGCTCTGCCCTCCGCCCCGCCCCTCCCCTCGCTCAATCCTCCGCCTCCGCCCCGGCCCTCGCTCTGCCCCCGGCCTCCGCCCCGCCCCGCCCCGCCCCGCCCCTGCCCCCGCTCTGCCCTCCGCCCCCGCCTCTGCCGTCTCGTCTACATCCCTTCCTCCGCTCCCTCCGCGCCTGGTCCCTTTTCCGCCTTCCTTCCCCCTCCCGAATCCTCTACCCTCCGGTCCCCTGGTGCAGCGCCGCTTCAATCATTGCTCCCCTCTCACTCCAGGCGCCTTCTCTCGCCGCAGACTTGGCGTCCCCCTGGTGCATTTCCTGTCTCCCCTCGCTCCCCCGCCCCACTGTCCCGTCTGCTCGGGCCTCAGCCCTCCCCTTCGCTCCCCTCGGAGGCGGCGGCGGTGGCTCCGCTCTGTTCTTTTCGTGAATGGATTCCAGCCACGGAGGCTCCTCCACGTTCTTTTGCTCGTGGTGGTCCTCGCCTGCTCGTTCCACAGGCCTCTCGCTTTCGACGTCGCATGGATCTCCTTTTTGGTCTCCCTTCCGCCAGCCCTGCAGCTGCGTCAAGCTGGAACAGCCATGTCAGCTCACCGGAATGAAACATGTCTAATAATTTATTGCTAATTAATTGCCAATTAATTGCCACATTTTCGAATTAATTGCCACGTATCTTCAGGGCGAAAAAAGGGTGTGAGCTGGCTTGACGCGACGCCAGCACACACATCAGTGAAATTCGGGTTGCAGGTCCACGGAAACACTCAGATAATTTATTGCTAATTAATTGCCAATTAATTGCCACATTTTCGAATTAATTGCCACGTATCTTCAGGGCGAAAAAGGGTGTGAGCTGGCTTGACGCGACGCCAGCACACACATCAGTGAAATTCGGGTCGCAGGTCCACGGAAACACTCAGATAATTTATTGCTAATTAATTGCCAATTAATTGCCACATTTTCGAATTAATTGCCACGTATCTTCAGGGCGAAAAAAGGGTGTGAGCTGGCTTGACGCGACGCCAGCACACACATCAGTGAAATTCGGGTCGCAGGTCCACGGAAACGCTCAGATAATTTATTGCTAATTAATTGCCAATTAATTGCCACATTTTCGAATTAATTGCCACGTATCTTCAGGGCGAAAAAAGGGTGTGAGCTGGCTTGACGCGACGCCAGCACACACATCAGTGAAATTCGGGTCGCAGGTCCACGGAAACACACTAATAATTTATTGCTAATTAATTGCCAATTAATTGCCACATTTTCGGATTAATTGCCACGTATCTTCAGGGCGAAAACGGGTGTGAGCTGGCTTGACGAGAATGTTTCAGTTTTGAACCATTTTTTTCTCATAAACGGCAATTAATTTGTTTGTTATAAACAAATACTATATAATGTGTATTAATCATGTTCTTGGTTTGGTTCGAGTGTGCTTGTTGGTTCTCCCTACAAACGTATTTGAATATCTGGCATGGTTGAATATGTTTCAGTTTTTAACAATTATTTTTCCATAAACAACAATGGCAATTAATTCGTGTTTGTGGTAAACAATTAGTATATAATGTGAATTAATTATGTTTCTTGGTTTGGTTCGAGTGTGCTCGTTGGTTCTCTCTACAAACGTATTTGAATTTCTGGCATGGTTGAATATGTTCCAGTTGTTAACAATTATTTTTCCATAAACGACAATGGCAATTAATTCGTGTTTGTGGTAAACAATTAGTATATAATGTGAATTAATTATGTTCTTGGTTTGGTTCGAGTGTGCTCGTTGGTTCTCTCTATAAACGTATTTGAATACCTGGCTTGGTTGAATACGTTTCAGTCAAAAGTTTACTTTCCAACAAAATTTATCCTCCATAGTGGATTCTTTTTTTAAGATCGTGTAAGTTTTTTGAAATGTTTATTTGTTTACGCGCAATATTTTGTGCAATATATGCGGTTTAAAAAATTGCAAAACAATATTTTCTCGAAAAAGGTTAAAAGGTTTTTCTTTAAACTTTTGATAGGGGTTGTGCTAAATGTACTTAATGAGACGACATAAACGCCATATTGCTACATATATTTTATTTTTTCAAAAGTGCAAAATAATAATGTTTTTGCTGTCTCTGACGACCCTTCTTCTCTCACGCAAGAGGCTAGAGATCGCGCGCCTAATGGCCACCCACCGACCCACCCCACAGTGCAGATGTATCCCTTGCTGTCTTTTGTTGGCACTCGCCTGGGTGCGGCCTTTCACGGCAGTGAGACATACCGGATGTAGAGGCTTAACGGACAGGCCGGCTCCCGACCGTCACCAGCCCTGCCCAAACGCCGCATGCTAAAATATGAAGAAACATCATAGCCACGCCGTCGCCACCTCTCTTGCGACTTGCTTTGCGGCCACCGCCCCTTCCGATGGCTCCTTGAGAGGGCGAAAACCTCCCAAGAGGAAGCTACTCCACCCACACAGGGCGCAGAGCTGTTCTCAGGAAGAGCTCCGTAAAGTTAGAATCGCAAAGTTATGAAAAAAAAATTGAAATTAATCTCTCAATTTGTCGCTAATTGTTAACAACTGGAACATATTCAACCATGCCAGATATTCAAATACGGTTGTAGAGAGAACCAACGAGCACACTCGAACCAAACCGAGAACACAATTAACACACATAATATACTAATTGTTTACCGCAAACACGAATTAATTGCCGTTGCCATTCATAGAAAAATAATTGTTAAAAACTGAAACATTATTCAACCAAGCCAGAAATTCAAATATGTTTGTAGAGAGAACCAACGAGCACACTCGAAACCAAACCGAGAACACAATTACCACACATAATATACTAATTGTTTACCGCAAACACGAATTAATTGCCATTGTTGTTTATGGAAAAATAATTGTTAAAAACTGAAACATATTTAACCATGCCAGATATTCAAATACGTTTGTAGAGAGAACCAACGAGCACACTCGAACCAAACCAAGAACATAATTAATACACAATATATACTAATTGATTACCACAAACACGAATTAATTGCCATTGTTGTTTATGGAAAAATAATTGTTAAAAACTGAAACATATTCAACCATGCCAGATATTCAAATACGTTTGTAGAGAGAACCAACGAGCACACTCGAACCAAACCAAGAACATGATTAATACACAATATATACTAATTGATTACCACAAACACGAATTAATTGCCATTGTTGTTTATGGAAAATAATTGTTAAAAACTGAAACATATTTAACCATGCCAGATATTCAAATACGTTTGTAGAGAGAACCAACGAGCACACTCGAACCAAACCAAGAACATGATTAATACACAATATATACTAATTGTTTACCACAAACACGAATTAATTGCCATTGTTGTTTATGGAAAAATAATTGTTAAAAACTGAAACATATTCAACCATGCCAGATATTCAAATACGTTTGTAGAGAGAACCAACAAGCACACTCGAACCAAACCAAGAACATGATTAATACACATTGTACACTAATTGTTTATCACAAACACAAATTATTTGCTGTTGCCGTTTACGGAAAAATAATTGTTAAAAACTGAAACATTATTCAACCATGCGAGAATTCAAATACGTTTGTAGAGAGAACCAACGAGCACACTCGAACTAAACCAAGAACATAATTAATACACATTATATACTAATTTTTTATAAAAAACACAAATTAATTGCCGTTGCTGTTTATGAGAAAAAATTGTTAAAAACTGAAACATTCTCGTCAAGCCAGCTCACACCCGTTTTCGCCCTGAAGATACGTGGCAATTAATTCGAAAATGTGGCAATTAATTGGCAATTAATTAGCAATAAATTATCTGAGTGTTTCCGTGGACCTGCGACCCGAATTTCACTGATGTGTGTGCTGGCGTCGCGTCAAGCCAGCTCACACCCTTTTTTCGCCCTGAAGATACGTGGCAATTAATTCGAAAATGTGGCAATTAATTGGCAATTAATTAGCAATAAATTATCTGAGCGTTTCCGTGGACCTGCGACCCGAATTTCACTGATGTGTGTGCTGGCGTCGCGTCAAGCCAGCTCACACCCTTTTTTCGCCCTGAAGATACGTGGCAATTAATTCGAAAATGTGGCAATTAATTGGCAATTAATTAGCAATAAATTATTAGACGTGTTTCATTCCGGTGAGCTGACATGGCTGTTCCAGCTTGACGGAGCTCAGCCCTGCATTCCTTTTGCCCGTCATAACTCCAATCCTTCGGATTATTCATATTAAATATATTAATAGAAATAAATTTAGACTCGTTACTGTATTTGAATACGAACGAAACCTAAAATATAATTACTAACTTTATTTTTCTCCTTCAGAATATATTTCCTTTTGCTCTTAGTGCATCTTGAATCCAACTTTTCAGTACTTATTTTATGGTTTATCATTTACATTTTTCCATTTCTGTACTTTTCTCCTATTGACTCAACCTTGGACTTCCTCTCTCTCTTAACACTGAACATCTTTAAACTCTTTTGTGGCTTCAGAGGCTGCATATGCATCGTGTCACATGCACGCTAACAGACAAACTTCGCCGTTCTATATTGGAGAGTATTGATCGCATTTGGAAGATTCCATCGTTCCGTCATAAAACGGCAAAATGTAAGGTTTCAGGACTAGAATAACTTTCAGTGGCGAATGACGCAGGTAGTCACGTGCGTTTTGGCGTGAGATATGTTGTTGCCTCTGCCTCTGTCTCTGTCAAATATAGCTCTTTATGGATTTTGTAATATTTAAATACTGAATCCCTCTGAATAATTGAATTCCTCTGAATCCAGATGCATCTTTCAGTGAAATGTAGAGCATGAGACTACAGATTTCTAAAAAGAGCATCAGCGAATGGGAATGATTTGAATTTTAACATTTGAAAGAAATTAAATAGAAAGTAAAAGTTATTGTACTGCAGGTACAGACAACTTTTCTAATGCTTATAAGCTATGATTATGTTAAAGACGATATAGTGTTGTTTTGGTGTGTTTTATCATGACTAGAAATATTTGCATGATTTAAAAATACATCTTCCCTTAATTTCCTCAACTCGTGTTAGATTCCATTGAAATCAATTGTTTTCTAAATTTCTGAACTTCCTATCGAGCGTAAACTTTTGTTTCCCCGCATACTGTTGACTAGAATACACTTATAGAGTGCTTTTAAGATAGTTGAATGTATTAATACTTAGGGTCACTTTCAGTTCTAGAGAATTCAAATTTATTTTGAACTCTACAAAAACATTGTTGACAGCATAATACAGTAATCCCTCAACATTCGCGGGAGTTAGGTTTCCAAAAAACCTCGCGTATGTCAAATCCGCGAATGTTGAGTCTATCTTTTAATGAAGAAAGGTGGGTTAGGTTCCTGGATATCGAAAAGCTATTTAAAAAAGAAAGAAAAATTCTAAAAAACAATTGCAGAAGAACCGAGTAAGTGCTACTAAAACAATTCACAATTAATATCCCAAAGAGAAGAAATAAAACAATATTTAAAACTAATTTTAAAGTTGAAAGTGATTGAATATAGGATTTGTTTATTTTTTTGGTTCATCATCCTCCTCTTTGTTTTGATATCCAAACATGGAGAAGTCGCTGCTTCTATTTCTCTCTTAAATTTCGAAGTTATTTCCATGTTCGTATTACATTCGAATGCCCTGTCCATCAGAGCTTGTTGAAGTTTTAAAACGCCAGTAACAGCTTTATCATTGAAATTGGTCCAAGATGCACTTCACTTCTGTTACTTGATTACGTTCGAGGTTTTCTTTGCTGATAATTTCCCGAAGCTGCTCTTCAGTGAGGTCATTATAATGAGAGTTGCATAGATCCTGAATGGCTTTTCTGTTCATGTTGCCAAAACCCTTCCCTCTAATTTCACGCAACTCAATTGAATTATTTTACAATTGTATTATTCTATTAATGTGCATTGACATTTCTTCTCTGATATTTTTGCAGAACGTGATACTTTGAGCTCCGGTGGCTGCCAAGTTCATTTCCCAGATAAAGGAAATAAAATGTGCTAGCTTTAAAAAAGTACGACCAAACACGCACTCGCGAACGAAGTCGCGAATGTCAAAACCGGTAGCATTTCTCTAATCGCGAATGTTCGGAACTCGCAAATAGCGAATCCGCGAATGTCGAGGGATTACTGTATGTTTATATTGTGCTTTTTTTCTGACTTAAGGTACTTCTTACGTGTGAACTTGAAAACCAAATGACCGCGAAGACATTCATCTCGACGGCGTTGCGTTTGCCGCAGTCTCTTCGACTCTTTCCTTCCTCTGAGTTGTTTACACCCCGGTTCATTGAACTCGCAGACGTCCTGGGCCGAAAGCGCCCAAAGCGCGTGGCGCATTCCGGAACTGCAGGCGTTCGCGGCGCCCGCAGGAAAAGTACCAGACAGCCTGGCGACCTCGTGCCGCATTCTTCACACCTGCAACACGCTACTTCGACCCGAAACAGTCGTCACACAATGTTCGACGGGAAGGGCGTAGAATGAAGGGTGTAAGGCATTTTGATGAAGACGGGGCAAACCCTATATTCCATCCATTCATCCATTCCGAATCCGAATTCTGAAATCGTTCTCGAATCCCAACTAGAATCCTTTCAGAATCTCCAATCTTTAGAATCCTTGATAGTCATTATTTAAATAGAAGTAAAATTTTGTCAAATCAGCGTTAGAAGGAGATGGGCTCATTGGTGTAATTTTAACAATTGCACCGAGTTCACCCCGCCGAAGTCGTGGGGTTCCGGAGAGAAATACTCCTTTGTAAACATTGTGTGAGATGGGTGGAAATGACGTAGTGCAAACTTACAGCATCTAGAAATTCGTAAATAATGCTACTGAAAGAAATTCTCACTAATGTTCATCGCTCGAACGATACCTTTTTCTGCTACTAGACAACACTGTAGCGCTAGGCCTGCCCTCAATAGTTACTAGGATCAGTAAAGGAGTGGTTAATCCAAGTCCATGGTTGAAAGGGGATCAAGATATTTCAAGTAATAGTCGTGACAGTAGTAGGACTGTGTAGAATAGAGCAGTGTAGAGCAGGATGCGACAAGAAAGATGACAAGACGAAAAGCATTCTAGGACTATTGAATTCTAGGATACACAAGGTTTCATCGTAATTAAAACTTACGTTGTATCCTATGTTTTGAAATTTGAAAATAATCGGTAATTTTTTTAACGGGCATTTGGTGCGAACTATACTCTCTGGGAGCTAGGCAGGCTAGATGACGAAGTTCGGATTTCATCGGAGAGATTTGACCGTCAAAAAGCCTACACTCGGAAAAGTTAATGTTATATTTTCACCATTTGTATCCAATATCAAAAGAAGCTGGTTTGTTTCACGAATTTATGTGTACCAGCGTGTCTGCGTCCATACTTTACAGCAGAATGCTTTCCGCAACAACCTCTGCTTCGGCATTCTTTCGACAGATTGCAAACAAATATTTTTGTAATATAATTACAATAATTTGTTGTTCACAATAATTTTACTTCTTTCTTGTGCAGCTTGTTTTCTGTAACTTCCCTCCTCAGACTTTCAAGCTACTGCCCTTCTCTAGATCATAGGAAGTTCATTCCTGTCTCTGAAATTCTGGACTTTCCTCGACCCTGTGCACACATGTATTTCATTTGCTTTGAGTACCCTCCGGAAAAGTGATTGCTTTATGAAGTATTATTAGATTGCCTTTAAGGTCGTTTGAAGAATTTTTCCCCTTTTACTGCTTTGTTATTGAAAATCCTAAGTCTCCCTCAGCTTGAAATGCGCGTTTATCTCCGAACAGAGCAAACGAGTCATGTCATCAATCAGGGAATGTAGCCCTTGTTTCATGCTTCACCAAAGCGATGATTCAGTGAATCAGTGTAAACAGTTGCTCCCTTGGACTCATTGTCGATATCTTCGTGGCTTGTTTTGTTTGCATACCAGCTCAACACGCAAGTGCAACGTTGCCTGCATTGCAGGTATTGATTTTCCATGGAAAGATAAGAGCTCGGAATCTAAATAGGTACTTTAATGAACTCTTATCGAGAGCTGTGGAAAATTTCCCCCATAGTTCACCCTGTCGAAAGTTTCTAGAGAAATGTGTGAAATAATGCTTCTACTGTTCACAATGAAATATAAAATCGTTTCATGCAGTTAAAGGTGCAGAGATGTAAAGCTGATAAGGGGATCATGTCATCGTTTTCTTG
>JAHLJT010007495.1:0-22601 GCA_031308135.1 Acheta domesticus
TTCACATTATTATAATTTACGAGTATTTGTGCTTTAATTAATGTCCTATAAAGTTTATCGAAAACTCAACAGTTTTCTGTGAAAATGAGCTCAATCTTCCGCATTCACAAACGCTCAAACTACATTTTCTCAAAAATTTTTCCAACATTTATCTTCCAACTTTTCGAAGGATAGTGCTAATTGAACTCTTTAATATGACGTAAAGTTCATTTTGGAGTTTTTGGTTTTTTCAAAATTCAAAACAAAATGTATTTTTTGGAACATCTGTCACCGTTAATATGCACGTTTCCCACAATTGTAAACACCATTGTATTTGTAAGATAATGTTCTTTAAATGACTTATAATGAAATTTTCGAAAACACAAAAGATTTCTGTGAAAAAGAGATTCAAATTTTGCATTTACTGTAGTGTTGAAACGTCATTTTCTTAAAAATGCTCTACACTTTTCAAAGAAAATTGCCATTTAGGACGAGTTTCATTGTTCTTTAATATCTTTAAAATATTTACGTTCTACTGTTAAGAAAACGAATTTAAACGAAAAAAGCCGAAAATTAGAAAATGTTTAAAAAACAATTTGGGCGGCGAGACCAAGGAAATAGAATACTAATATGCGAAAGTCTGTGCCAATCAGTAGCACGACTAGTTTTAAATTGTTATGGCTTTAGTGAGTCTGTATGTGCAAAAGTACTGAGACATTTGTAAGCAAACTTTGCTTTATTCGATCAATCAAAATTAAAATAATATTTTGAGAACCTTTCTATATTCTCATATGGGCTTCATGTAAAGTTTTCCTTAAAATTAAACGGGTTCTTTTCATGGGTGTGAACTGAAGGAAGGGAGATTATCCATTTCGAAAATATCTAGAGATTGGTTTTGCCCTCTGTGCACTGCAAGATAATTTTTGTTTTCACTAGCTGAATGTTCAATACAGTAAATATTGCAAGAGTTTACAACCAACACTTTTCCACACTTGAGTTTAATCAAAATAAGGGTCTAAAACCAGAAAAGTCAACGTCATACTTTTCTCGAAAATTTTTCGAACAAATGTTGTTACCAAAAGTTCTTCCAATGAAATCTGAGAATAGTCTAAACATATATTCGATATATTTTGATCAATTTTCCGATTGTTCATGGAAACTGTGCACCTGCCTCCGTTAACTCACATTTTCAATGATTTCTTGTGCACAGGAATATATTGTGATGAACCGACACTCCAACACAATAAGGGGGAGGGAAAGGCACCGTCACACCGAAGTGTGTCGGTATTCAGATGACAGGTGTGCCCGTTAAATTTGTAAGTGAATAGGCTCCAAACGAATACTTACCTGACATCCGGCACCAGCTTATGAGCACCTCAGGGTGAGCACTCTGTTTCAGTGAGGCATGCACAGAGTTTGGCAGAAACAGTCCTGCAATGTGTTGTTCGCTTGAAGGGCGAAAACACGTTTATTGTTGCTTTGGATTACATATGATTTTCTTCTGGTTTCTTAAACACCTAATTCTTTAAAATTTACTTTAACTCGACTCTTGCTCAAATTTCTAATTGTTTCTTTAAACTGTCTTTTAACATGGCAATATTGATGACATATGCAAGTGGTAGATTCATACCTCAAGTCGATGAATTGCACACCTGTTCCGACGGGCGCAGTCACAGGAAGGTAGACGAACAGGCGCCGGCGTCCCAGGCGTGGCATGCAAATCGGGCGTCACAGGATCCCAGCTCACGTACCCGGGAATTCGCCTCTCGCAGACAGGAAGTTGTAAAGATGAACCAAGTACGATGAATAGCGGGTGAAAGTCGTCAAACGCCACTTTCCCCGTATTAATGCAGCCATGATAGCTCGGCTGATTAATTAAATGCTGGTCCGCCGAATGGAATAAATTCCACAGAATTGGGTTCGGACGGCCAGTGCTGATTCGGTCGATCAATTTAGCTGTCGTCGTCGACCACTCCTCAACGTGAATTTTATTATAAGTTAAAATTTTAAAGATGCTTTCTCGAAACGTTTTTGTTCTCTCACGTTTTGATTCTATCTGCTGAAGTTTCTCTTCTCTCGCCTGCCTCTGTCACATATCCCCATGCTTTCCTTACAAGGCTGCCTTGCCCTTTCACGTGATTGCAATTTCTAATGTTATTGGCCAAAATTTTATGTTCTGGAAGATTCTACTCAAGTCGGAAGCTAATAGGGGCACTTCCTAGGGTGATGTCATTTTCTGGGCATCCCATTGGCTCTCTTTGTTGTTTGAGATTTCGCCAGCGCCGCAGAGACAGACAATGCAAGACCACCTCCATTAGAAGCGGAAGAAGAGTTTTACTTGCTAAATACAAGAATGTCTTTTACACCATAAGAAACTGCAAAGAGACGCAAAATTGCCTATTCTCCAACCTAAAAGTGTCATCATTAAACTTTTGTTCGCAAGGATGCTCCAAGTGTGAGAAGTTTTCATCACGAGAAGGAAAAATCCTCTCAGAATTCCAAACATTCTCATAATCATTGACTAAGGAGGGAGAGTGTGCAGTGAAGAAAAATCACTGATCTGGGGGTGCCGCACATGGCAACAGTGTGGACAACCGATCCCCCGCAATGACATTTCCAAACTTAGTATCAAGAATAAAAACATTTGAACAATGGCTGCTCGTTTTAGTGTTAAGCACCTGAAAAAATAAAGAAGAGCTTAATAAAATGTCTAATTTTTTAGGAATAAAGAATTGGTCATAGGCCAGTTTCAGGCCAGCAGGCAGCTTCAGGGCAGCTAAATTAATGTTCCTCCGAGGGGTGGATTTGGAAATAGGAGGGACCACTAAACATTCTATTGCCCTTTTCTACCTACAACACCGCGAGGAGATTAACACATGAACTCTAGCATTTGAACGAGAAGTAAGTGCATTAATAGAATGAATAGTAGCATTATGCCTTATTCGTTTGAGACGGACGGCCTGTACCAGTGAGTTAAAATATTCCACTATTAACCTCATTTGGACGAAAAACGATCCGTGAAACGTATGTTAACAAATTGGCCAAAAGAAGGCTATTCCGTTTTTCGCGATTTTCTCGAATATTAACTCTTGGATTGGAAACAGACTTTACAATTAAATCGCGTAGCGATTCCGAGCTGGGCGTTAATTTTTAGAATATTCGAAATTCCGTCAGAAATCGCTGGTTTACGCGGATCATGGATCAATGAAATTACGCATTTTTTGTTGGCCTAAATAAAACGGTAAAAAATGCACGTATCTGCAAAACTATGCAAACTTTTTCTACTTAAAAAGTGAAATACAATTTTAAATTAAATATAAAGTGAAAATATCCCACTAGTAACCTCATTTGGACGAAAAAAGGTGCGTGAAATGAAACTTTACAAAATTGGCCAAAAATGAGCTATTTGGTTTTTCGCTATTTTCTCAAAAACTAACACTTTCATTTGATAATGGACTTCACCAATGAAATGGTTGTAGCGATTCCGGGCTGGGCGTTAATTTCAGAGTATTCGAAATTCCGTCAGAAATCGCTAGTTTGTAACCGTACGTGTAGGTCGGCTGTGTGGAAATTTCGTGGGTAATTGGCTTTCTTTGAAATTAAAAAAAACAACACAAAGTTGAAACCACAAACATCAATATAATTGAATCTTCATAGAAAAACCAAGCCACAAGTTGCAAAATGACAACAACATAGAGAAATAGACAAATAAAGAAAGTAAATTTTACCATTGAGCAGCATAAAGAAAAACTTTGGAGGAAAAATCAACTGCAAGATTATCTAAAATAATTTTTCTTTTAGTTGAAACGAATTAGAATCACAGTAGTAATCACACTGTGATGAATGCAATAGAAATTCCTTTAATTGAACAAATGGGGTCTCAGATGAGACGAGGAGTGATGAGAATGTACTGTCATAGGGAGGAGTTTTGCATTTCAACTGACAGAATATCATACTGGTTTCTGTTTGTGAAAAGTGCAGTCAATTTATCCCACAACATACACTAAGTCAACACTCTCATTTAATTTCGTGCACGAAATTCTTTGGAATTCCAAAAAGAATATCTTGTCTTCAATTGAAATGAACAAATTATAGTCGTTGAAAACAGAATATTAACAGCCCCTTTTTTTAAACTATAGAAATGAGAGTAAAAAATAATATCTCGTATTCTGTTAAACTGAATAAATGCGCGGCGAAAGTCGCAGACGATGTCTTTCTTCTTGACAAATTGTTAGCGCTCCTGAGCGAGCCAGGATCGCTACAAGTTTACGCGGTTCATGGATCGATTAAATTACGCGTTTTTTGTTTGCTTAAATAAAAGGGTTAAAAATGCACCTATCAGTAAAATTATGCAAACTTTTTCTATTTAAGAAGTAAAATACAATTTTTAATTTTAATATAGAGATAAAATATTCCACTATTAACCTTATTTGGACGAAAAAGAATCCGTGAAACGAAATTTTACAAAATTGGCCTAAAGTGGGCTATTTATTTTTTCAGGATTTTCTCGAAAGTTAACGTTTCGATTGGAAAACTGATTTCACCAATTAAATCGCGTAGCGATTCCGGGCTGGGCGTTGATTTTCAGAGTATTCGAAATTCCGTCAGATATCGCTGGTTTACGCGGATCATGGATCAATGAAATTACGCATTTTTTGTTGGCTTAAATGAATGGGTTAAAAATGCAGCTATCAGCCAAGTTATAGAAACTTTTTCTATTTAAGAAGTAAAATACATTTTTTAAATAAATAATGTAGATTTATAATATTCCACAATTAACGTCATGTGGACGAAAAAGTATTCGTGAAACGAAATTTCACAAAATGGCCCAAAAATGGACTTTTTCGCTTTTCGCGATTTTTTCGAAAATTAACACTTTGATTGGAAAAGGGTCTCCGCAAATAAATCACGTAGCGACTCCGGGCCAGCCGTTAATTTTCAGACGATGCAAAATTTTGTCAGATATCGCTAGTTTATGTCGATTATTGATCGATGAAATAACGCATTTTGTTGGCTTAAATAAAACGGTTAAAAATGCAACTATCTTCAAAATATTTAAAAAATTTTCTATTTAAGAAGTAAAAAACAAGTTTTAAATTTAATATAGAGTTAAAATATACCACTATTAACCTCATTTGGACGAAAAAGGATCCGTTAATCGAAATTTTACAAAATTGGCCAAAACTGGGATATTTCGTATTTCGCGATTTTGTCGAAAATTAACACTTCGATTGGAAAACGGACTTCACCAATGCAATCGCGTAGCGATTCCGGGCTGGGCGTTAAATTTCAGAGTATTCGAAATTGAGTCAGAAATCACTAGCTTACGTGGATCATGGATCGATGAAATCAGGCATTTTTTGTTAGCTTAAATAAAAGGGTTAAATATGCACCTATCTGGAAAATTATGCAAATGTTTTCTATTTATGAATTTAAATACAATTTTTAAATTTATAATAGAGTTAAAATATTCCACTATTAACTTCATTTGGACCTCATATAAGTAGGTAATTGATATGCAAGTGATGAGTGAGATAACGTTGATTGTTATAGTTTTGATGGGAAGTTGAAATATTTTTATGCTAATCTTGTTATATAAATAATAAATAGAACTAATGTTTCTCCTAGGAAGATTATGAAAAGAATATAGGAGAATCAATATGAATATGAAATTGATCCTGTAATTAAGCAGATTATGAATGTTTGTATAATGATCAGTAGGCTGATGAAGCCAACAAAAAATGCGTAATTTCATCGATCCAAAATCCGCGTAAACTAGCGATTTCTGAAGAAATTTCAAATACTCTGAAAATTAACGCCCAGCCCAGAATCTCTACACGATTTCATTGATAAAGTTAGTTTCGCAATCAATGTGTTAATTTCGAAAAAATCGCGAAAAACGAAATAGCCCATTTTTGGTCAATTTTGAAAATTTTGTTTCACGGATTATTTTTCGTCCAAATGAGGTTAATAGTGGAATATTTACACTCTATATTAAATTTAAAAATTGTATTTTACTTCTTAAATAGAAGAAGTTTATAAAGTTTGCAGATAGGTGCATTTTAACCCTTGTAATTAAGCTAAGAAAAAATGCGTAATTTCATCGACCCATGATCCACGTCAACTAGCGATTTCTAACGGAATTTTTAATGCTCTGAAAATTAACGCCCAGCCCGGAAACTCTACGCGATTTCTTTGGTGAAGTCAGTTTTCCAATCGAAGTAATAACTTTCGAAAAAATCGCGAAAAACCAAATAGCCTACTTTTGGTCAATTTTGCAAAATTTTCATTTCACGGATCCTTTTTCGTCCAATTGAGGTTAATACTGAAATATTGTAACTCAATATTAAATTAAAAATTGTACTTTAGTTCTTAAATAGAAAAAGTTTGCATAATTTTGCAGATAGGTGCATTATAACACTTTTATTTAAGCCAACAAAAAATGCGATATTTCGTCGACTTTGATCGACGTAAACTATCGATACATGACGGTATTTTGAATCCTCTGAAAAATAACGCCTGGCCCGGAATCGCTATGCGATTTCATTGGAGAAGTCCGTCTTTCAAAACGAAGTGTTAATTTTCGAAAAAATCACGTAAAAAAATTGGCCAATTTTGGCCAATTAATAAAATATTTTTTCACGGATCTTTTTCCGTCCAAATGAGGTTAATAGTGGAATATTTTTACTCTATATTAAATTAGAAACTTGTATTTTACGTCTTAAATGAAAAATTTTGCATAATTTGCTGATGGGTGCATCTTTACCCTTTTATTTGAGCTAATACCAAATGCGTAATTTCATCGATCCATGATCCACGTAAACTAGGAATTTTGGACGGAATTTCTAATGCTCTGAATACTAACGCCCAGCCCGGAAACTCTTCGGGGTTTCATTAGTATTGTCAGTTTTCCGATCGAATTGTTAACTTTCGAGAAAATCGCGAAAAACGAAAAAACGAAACGAAAATTATTTCATTGATCCTTGATCGAAGTAAAACTAGCGATACGTGACGGAATTTTGAATCCTTTCAAAATAACGCGTGGTCCTGAATCGCTATGCGATTTCGTTTGTGAAGTCCGTTTTCCAATCGAAGTGTTAGTTTTCGAGAAAATCGCGAAAAACCAATTAGCCTTTTTTGGCCAATTTTGTAAAATTTAGTTTCACAAATCCTTTTCGTCAAATGGACGTTAATAGTGGAATATTATAAATCTATATTAAATTTAAAAATTGTATTTTACTTTTTAAATAGAAAAAGTATACAATTTTTGCAGACAGGTGCATATTAACCCTTTAACTTAAGCCAACCAAAAATGCGTAATTTCATCGATCCCTGATCGGCGTAATATAGCGATTTCTGACGGAATTTCGAATGCTCTGAAAATTAACGCCCGTCCCCGAGTCACTACGCGATTTCATTGGTGAAGCCGGTTTACCAATCGAAGAGCTAATTTTCTAGAATATCGAGAAAAACCAAATAGCCCACTTTTGGCCATTTTGTAAAAGTTCCTTTCACGGATCCTTTTTCGTCCAATGAGGTTAAGAGTGGAATATTTTCATTCTATATTAAATTTAAAATACATATTTTACTTTTTAAAATAGAAAAAGTTTACAAATTTTGCAGGTAGATGCATATTTAACCCTTTTACTTAAGCAACAAAAAAATGCGCAATGTCATCGATCCATGATCCGCGTAAACTAGCGATTACTGACGGAATTTTGTATGCTCTGAAAATTAACGCCCAGCTCGGAATAGCTACGCGATTTCATTGGTGAAGTCCGTTTTCCAATCGCAGTGTTAATTTTTGGCAAAATCGCGAAAAACAAAATAGCTCAATTTTGGCCATTTTTGTAAAATTTCATTTCACGAATCGTTTTTCGTCAAAATGAGGTTATTAGTGGAATAGTTTAAGACTTTTTCTATTTAAGATGTAAAATACAATTTTTAAATTTAATAAAGTTAGCATAATTGGAAGATATGTGAATTTTTAATCCTTTATTTGAGCCAAAAAAATTGCGTAATTTCATTGATCCATGATCCGCGTAAACTAGCGATATCTGACGGAATTTTAAATAATTTGAAAATTAACACCCAGCTCGGAATCACTACGCAATTTAATTGGTGAAGTTAGTTTTCCAATCGAAGAGTTAACTTTCGAGAAAATCCCAAAAAAATAAATAGCCCACTTTTGGCTAATTTTGTAAAATTACGTTTCACGGATACTTTTTCGTCCAAATGAGGTTCATAGTGCAGTATTTTAGATCTATATTAAAATTAAAAATTGTATTTTACTTCTAAAATAGAAACAGTTTGCATAATTTTGCAGATAGGTGAATTTTTAAACCTTTTATTTAAACCTACAGAATACGTGTAATTTCTTCGTTTGAACTAGCGATTTCCGACGGAATTTCGAATACTCTGAAATTAACGCCCAGACCGGAATCGCTACGCGATTTCTTTTTTGATGTCTGTTTCTCAATCGAAGTGTTAATTTTGGACCAAATCGCGAAAAACTAATTAGCCCACTCTTGGCCAATTTTGTTAAATTTTGTTTCACGAATGCTTTTTCGTCCATATGAGGTTAATAATTTTATTTTTTAACTCTATATGAAATTTAAAAATTGTATTTTACTTCTTAAATAAAAAAAAATGGCATAATTTTCCAGATAGGGGCATTTTTACCCCTTTTAATTAAGCCAAAAAAATGCGTAATTTTGTTTGATGATCCGCGTTAACTAGCCATTTACGATGGAATTTCGAATACTCTGAAATTTTAACGCCTAGACCTGAATCACTATGCAATATTATTGGAGAAGTCCGTCTTCCAATCGAAGTGTTAATATTCGAGAATATCGCGAAAAACCAAGAGCTCACATTTGGACAATTTTGTAAAATTTCGTCTCTCGGTTCGTATTTCGTCCAAATGAGGTTAACAGTGGATTATTTTACATCTGTATTAAGTTTAAAAGTTGTATTTTACTTTTAAAATAGAAAAAAATTGCATAATTTGCAGATAGGTGCATTTTTAAACCCTTTTATTTTTATTTATTTACAACATTCATATTCTATCATTTTAGAGGAAGATCTACTATCTGATTCACTTTGAGAACCATTTGAAAATGCGACTACAGCACTTGCACTTGTTTTACAATAATCTTTTCTAATTTGTATTTCAATTTTCTTTTCTGGAATTCCTTTCTTCAGCTGATCTTCATAGGATGTTTCATTTTATCATCCCTCTTTTGTGCTTCTTCCTTTCCAATTTTAATATTGGTCATCGCTTGTTTTTGCTGTCTTCTGACAATTAATTCATTTTTCAATGTCTCTCGCTTTACTCTGAGTTTTTCAATATTTAGCTCTGCATCTTTTAAATTCTGTGACATAATTTCTTTTTGAGACTGTAAACACCACATATCCAAAATAATTTTCTCTTTATGCAATTCTTTCTTCTCATATTCAATTTCTTTATCTTTTTCTTCTAAATAATTAATTTCTTCAACAACAGTATTCTTCTCGGAATAATATGATATTACCATAGTGTGAGGATGTACTTGATCATCCATTTCCACTAGATCCCCATTCTTCTCAGACTCTTCGTCTGCTTCCCATTCCGTAAGATGAGTACTATTTAACTTGATGTTAACATTATCTTTAATAGTTTCAGGAATAATCTCAAATTCTTCCTCTTTATTCAGTTCTTTCTTACATTCTGTTATTGTTATTCTAAAAGGATTAAAATTGTACCTATCTGAGGAATAGTTTTTATTTTATATTTTGCAATTTCTGCTCGAATGTTTGCCAGTTCCATTTCATGTTTCTTCTTTCGAATTTTATCCTGCCTTTCCCGTTCCTCCTTTCGATCCTGCCTTTCCTGTTCCTCCTTTCGAAGTTTATCCTGCCTTTCCTGTTCCTCCATCACCTCTGACACTATCGTTTCTAATATTCCTTTTGCTGTAGGTTTGTCGTTATGCTCTGATTTAGTTATTTTATTAATTAAATGTATAATAGTTTCTTTTTCTGAAACATCGTAATTACACTTTCTAGCTAGCCTGAGTGAATAACACTTTTTATATTTGGTTAAGTACGACATGATGTAAGAATATTACACTATATTCTTGTTACGACCCCAGAGAACTCACAAAATTCTTAAAGTTATTCCTTGCCTCCGCCCTTCTGCAAGCTCTGTGCGCGCTGTTACGCGCCAAAAGCTACGCGCCGCCTCGCGCCGGCCGATCAATAATCTGCCCCGTGACGTCACCCCTGCTATAAAAGCGGGAGTCACGCTCGCGGCGGGCGCAGAGAGGCCCGCGACGAGTGTTGGGAGTACGCGCCTTCGCGTATTTTTAGTTGTATCGCATCACAGGCGAATGTTGCTTTAGAGAGTTCACAGATGGGATGAGTGTCAAAATGTGCCAAGAGTTAATACAGCAGCAGGGGAGAACAATGTAATTTGGTGGTGGGTTGGTATAGGGTATAACTTGTTACTGTGTAAAGAGCTCTGAGTTGTGTGTGTAATCGGAGAAAGTATGTGTAATCAGGTTGGTACTCTTTGATGTAAAAAATTGTGTTAGTAAATGCGGCTTAGGCTGCCACAGCTGAATTTTCTTTAACAATTCTTTAAAGATGTGGAGGCGAATGCGCCCCACATGTCACTTTGCATAGTAGCAGTACAATACTGCTGTAGATTCTGTGTTCCTTAGCGAGTGTCCTTAGGCCCTGGTGGCAATTGGCCTCCCATAACCTTTTTGTAAATATGTAAATAATTTAGAAACTACCTCTTTGGTCACATGCTGAAAAATTTGTCTAATTTTGTAATGTGTGCGCTCACTGAGCGCGCCATTCTTTCAGTATTGTTCCTATATTTTGCTCTTCGGAGCGCCCTAGGCTGCCTCTAGGCGGCCGACAAACAAATAAAGCATAGAATTCTCTTTAAATTTATTGATCTTCTAATAAAATTACCCGAGAACCTGCCCTACCTAGTTTCCCTTGTTATTTCATAACATTCTCTTGAAATTAATTCAAATTAATGATGAACACCCACTGCAATGACGGCTTGATTCCGCTGCCACTTACAGTTCAATTTGATGAACTCCACCACAACCGCAACGATGACTTAGTCTGGTTGGATTCAGCTGCCACCAATATTTTATGTTGTAACTGGTATTTTAACTCCACTAATTTTCAATTCCAATGGCCATCGATATTTTGTGTTGTAATTCATATTTCAGTTCCAATCCACTACCACTTCAATGCACTACCGCTTCGATTCACAACCGCTGGTCCACTACCTCAATGTAGCTCCAATGACGATCCACTACCGCTGCTGTCCAACTCCAGCGGCCACCAATATTCTATTTTGTAGCTCCACTAGTTTTTATTTTCCATCCACTACCGTGGCCGTCCAACTCCGTGGCCACCAATATTCTATTCCGCAGCCACCAATATTCTATTTTGCAGCTGCACTAGTTTCTATTTTCCATCCACTACCGCAGCCGTCCAACTCCGTGGTCACCAATATTCTATTTTGTAGCTCCACTAGTTTTTAATTTCCATCCAATACAGCTGCCGTCCAACTCCGTGGCCACCAATATTCTATTCCGCAGCCACCAATATTCTATTTTGTAGCCGCATTAGTTTCTGTTTTCCATCCACAACCGCTGCCACCAATTTTGTAAAGTCAAACTCTGCCAACACTTTTTTTGTAGAATCTTCCGTTACAATTACTGTAACTACTTATTTTTTTAGTAGTAACACAACAATACTTTTTCATTTTATTTTTTATTTTCATTTTTTGTACATTGTACTTGAATACTGTACTTCTCACTTTGTACAAATAGATTTCACACAATTCTTTAGAACACGTTTTTCGTTTAATTCTCTCTCTATATCTCATCAATATATCCGTTGCTAACCTCATTCTCTAACAACCTCGGTACATCACATGTTTCTTATTTATCAAGTAACAATGTAAAAATGTAAACAAACCTTGGAATTGTGCGAAACGTTACAAGGCCCAGCCCGGAATCTCAACGCGATTTTATTGGTGAAGTCCGTTTTCCAATCAAAGTGTTAATTTTCGAGAAAGTCGCGATAAACGAAATAGCCCACTTATGGCCAATTTTGTAAAATTTCCTTTCACGGATACTTTTTAGCCCTAATGAGAATAATAATGGAATATTTTAACTCTATATTAAATTGAAAAATTATCTCTTACTTCTTAAATAGAAAAAGTTTGCATAATTTTGCAGATTGGTGCATTTTTAAACCTTTAATTTAAGCAAACAAAAAATGCTTAATTTCACCGATCCATGATCCGCGTAACCTGGCGATTTCTGGCGGAACTTCGAATACTCTTAAAATTAACGCCCAGCCCGGAATCGCTACGCGATGTCATTGGTGATGTCCGTTTTCCATTCGAAGTGTTAATTTTCGAGAAAAACGCTATAAACCAAATAGCCCTTTTATGGCCAATTTTGTAAAATTTCGTTTCACGGATTCTTTTTCGTCCAAATGAGGTTAATAGTGGAATATTTTACTTCTATATTAAATTCAAAAATTATATTTTACTTCCTAATGTAATGGGACGGTCGCACACGTACTAATTTCGGCGTGTGCGAGATGAATATTTTATATAACAGGGAGTACGGGGAAAACTTAGCTGGCTGAAAATGTGCATTTTTCCGCTACCTGAGTGCGCGAAGGGTCGCCGCCGGCCGCCGATGGGAGCGTCTCCCTTTGTTCAAGACCGTTTGCCAACCCTCTGGTATTTCCGAGCGCTGCGTCAGAACACACCCCGCGTCTTCTCGGAAATCGTGGTGACGTGAACGCCCACTCGAAATCGGGTTCCAACCGTCGATGGACCCATGGCAATTGGACGGCGCGCATCACGCGATTTGGCTACGCCAATAGTCGAAGACTAGGCGGGGGTGAGACGTGATCTCGCGAGCAAGGGAGGTTGCTGCGAACGCGAGACTCGGCCATTCCGAAACGAACGACGACCGCGAGTATTACATTCCGGTGTAAGCGACGACCGAGGCATTAGATTCCGATGTAAGCGACGACCGAGGTGTTGAGTCCGATGGTAACGACCGCCGCGAGACGCTAGATCGCCGCCGGCAACGCATCGTCGCCACCTCACCGCCCGCTCAGGTGCCGCCGAAGGGAGAGGCGGAACACCGTGAGAGTGCCGATACTCGAATGAACGAAGAAGCGTTCGGACGCGGCCTGAGGGCCGGCCGCCGCTAAAAGACGCTTTGGTGTGGCGATTCCTGGCCGCCGCCGCCGCGTTAGCCCGCGTGCCGCGCGCGCCTGCCCGCGCACAGCCCCAAGCCGCCGCCGCAGCCAACGCCTGCCGCGCGCGCCCGCCCGCGCACAGCCCTACGCCGCGCCGCAGCCAACGCTGCCGCGCGCCGGGCCGCTGCCACGCCGACGTCGCCGCCGCGCCAGCCCACGCGCCGCGCCGCCGTCGTTGCGCTGCTGCGTACGCCGGCCCGCGCGCAGCCCTACGCCGCCGCAACCAACGCCTGCCGCGCACGCCTGCCCGCGTGCCGCTACACCGCCGCCGCGGCCACCAGCTGCCCGTCCGGTCCAGGAAACGGGGGGAGCGCCGCTGCCCAGCCGCCCGACACCCGGGCCGATGCCGACGCCTGGAGGGGCGGAGCGCCCGTGCGATGACCCAGAAGGGTTCGACTGTTAAGTTAAGCTAGTTATAAGTTAGGTTAAGATAGTATTAAGAACTGTAGGGGGCTTCACCCGATTATTGTTTTTTTTTTAATTTGCTTTGAATTAAACTCAGAAATCATGAAAGAGCGTTTTACTGTGTAGTGCATGAATATGCCCAGTCACGCATGCGTCCTATATAGATTCCAGCCGGGCACATGAGGCAACCTGCAGCAGACGGAATCCACAGGTGAGTCGGGTCACGCCCTGAGAGAGGTTAACACCGCCGACACCGATGAGTGGTCGTGTGTACGGGGGGGGGGGTTACACTAAATAGAAAAAGTTTGCATAATTTTGCAGATAGGTGCATTTTTAACCCTTTCATTTAAGCCAAAAAAATGCGTAATTTTACCCATCCATGATCCGCGTAAACTGGCGATTTCTGACGGATAATCGAATACTCTGATAATTAACGCCCAGCCCGGAATCGCTACGCGATTTTATTGGTGAACTCAGTTTTCCAATCGAAGTGTTAATTTTCGAGAAAACCGCGATAAACGAAACAGCCCACTTATGGCCAATTTTGTAAATTACGTTTCACGGAACATTTTTCGTCCGAATGAGATTAATAGTGGAATATTTTTTCTATATTAAATTTAAAAATTATACTTAACTTCTTAAATAGAAAAAGTTTGAATAATATTGCTAATAGATGCATTTTTAACAATTTCATTTAAGTCAACAAAAAATGCGTAATTTCAACGAACCGCGATCCGCGTAAACTGGCGATTTCTGACGAAATTTCGAATACTCTGAAAATTAACGCCCAGCCTGGAATCGCTACGCAATTTTATTGGTGAAGTCCGTTTTCCATTCGAAGTGTTAATTTTGGAGAAAATCTTGATAAACGAAATAGCCCACTTATAATCTATTTTGTAAAATTTCGTTTCACAATCCTTTTTCGTCCAAATGAGATTAATAGTGGAAAATTTTTCTATATTAAAATTAAAAATTATATTTATTTCTAAAATAGACAAAGTTTGCATAATTTTGCAGATAGGTTCATTTTTAACCCTTTTATTTATGCCAAGAAAAAATGCGTATTTCATCGATTCATGATCCGTGTAAACTGGCGATTTCTGACGGAATTTTGAATACTCTGAAAAAAAAGCCCAGACCGGAACCGCTACATGATTTCATTGGTGAAGTCTGTTTTCCAATCTTAGTTGTAATATTCGAGAAAAACACAAAAAACGAAATAGCCAACTTTTGGCCAATTTTGTAAAATTTCGTTTCACGGATCCTTTTTCGTCCAAATGAGGTTAATAATCAAATATTCTAACTTTATATTAAATTGAAAAATTAAATTTTACTTCTTAAAACTTACGTGTTAAGAAACCTACAAAAGCCTGCATAGCAAATAATTTAGGTAAAATATTTCACACCTTTACACATTCATTTGTCATAACCATTTTGAAATATCCTGAACCTACAATTCAAACCTCAATTTAGAAACAAAAAACACCATTTTAAAAAAAATTAATTTAATTTTTTCCAGAATTTTACAGGTTTCTGGATTGTTCTCAGGAGAAAATTTTCAGTTACGACATTACATAAAATCGCTAGTGAAGACTAAATACTTTGCTAAAAGTCCGTTTACTATAATTGTTCGAAGAGAAGATCTCCAATACCAACACATTGTGCATTTATTAGGAAAACTTCTGAGATATCGAAAAACGAATTATTAGCGGCTGAAACGTCTAAAAACACTATTTCAAGAAACTGAGATAAAAACGTCTTTTACGTATCTGATCTTGCACTCACGAAGAGAGTTCCACTCATGAAACTGGACGCACAGATAGGGGAGGCATCAGAGTTGTCTGTAAACGTTCCCAGACATTTTTTACTTCTGATATTTCGTTCAAAGTTAAAATTTCGCGAGGTCGTGCAGCAATGTTAATGCCAGAAATATTCGTCAAAACGTCAAGAGAATTGTCTTTGTTGAATTTTACGTTTCTTATAGTGCTTTCACATGGATGTTCACTTTTGACAGGTAGTTTGGTATAAAGCAGTTGGTGTAGGAGTAGTCATAAGGTAAGTACTGTTAAGAGTTTTACACCTATAAAAGCCGGCATAGAAAATAATTTCAGTAAAATATTTCAAACCTTTACACAAATTCATTTGTCAAAACCATTTAGAAAGGTCCTGGACCTACTCATGCAACCTGAATTTAGAAAAAAAACACAATTTATAGAAAAAATTAATTTTATTTTTCTAGATTTCTTACAGGTTTCTGGATTGTTTTTCAGGCAAAATGTCCGTTTTGACATTACATAAAATCGCTAAAGAAGACTAAATACTTTGCCAAAAGTCCGTTAAAATTGTTCGAAGAGAAAACTCCAATACGAAAAATTGTGCATTTATTAGGAACACTTCTGAGATATCGAAAAACGCATTATTATCGGCTGAAACGGCTTAATACACTATTTCAAGAAACTGAGTTAAATATTTCTTTTACCGATCTGATCTTGCATTCCCGAAGAGAGTTCCGCTCGTGAAACTGGACGCATAGCTAGCTGCAGGCATCAGAGTTGTCTGGAAACGTTTTTAGACATTTCTTTCACTTCTGATATTTCGTTGAAAGTTAAAATTTTGCGAGGTCGTGCAGCAATGTTAATGCCAGAAATATTCATCAACACTTCCTCAAGAGAATTGTCTTTGATGAATGTTACGTTTCTTTTAGTGCTTTCACATGTATGTTCACATTTGACATGTAGTTTGGTATAAAGCAGTTGGTGTAGCAGTAGTCTTAGGGTAAGTAGTGTTAACCCTACAGTGCATGAATTTTTAAATATAAATGAAAGTTTTTCTCCTTACTAAATGTAGTGTGTAGGATGCGGGAAAAATATTTTTAAAAAATATTTTGCAAATTTTGTCCCCATAACAAAGGTTTTTATTATTGGTGCCAAATGGCAACACCATGCATTCGTACTTGAACCAATGATATATCATGAAAGAGAACGCTGTATTAATCAATATAAAAATCCATTAAAACTTCACGATTAACTAATTAATTTTGAGACAAACAAAAGAAATTGTGTGGAAATTAACATAAAATTACCCACAAAATACAATTAACCATAAAAATACTTTTGTTAATTCCCTTTGAACCTTTAAATGACCTGCTAAAATACTTATGGGAATTCAACAAGAATATGTTCAGTCGACGGCGGACCGCGGTACTAGCAACATCGTATGTGCTTCGACAGTGTTTTCGTTCGCGTGTGCTTTCGACAGTGTTTCTAATACCTTATTTGGTGTACATATAAACAAAACTGTGATATAGTCTCTCATTCAAGTGTATTCTGTGTGTGGCCGCTACTCGAAAGAGTGGCAACTAACGTCAATATGGATACACTGAACAACAAGGAAAACATAACCTCGAACGCCCAACGACAACAACATGGATCAAACTTAAAATCGTATGCTGGAGCTGCGACAATGGACATTTTCCCGTCAAAGGACCAAGCAATTATTATAGAAGCCCACGAAGGACTTACAATAAAAGATTATGTGAGTAAATTATCAACTTTTATCAATCCAAGTGATATTAGATTTGTGTCGCGCATAGCGAATAATAGGATTTGTGTGTTCTTAAGTTCCAAGAAAATTGCTAACTACCTAACAGACAACCATCAAACTTTCACTATTAATGACATTGAAGTGAGTGTTAGACCCCTATTAAGTAAACATGTAAGAGTTATAATATCCAATGTCTGCCCAGTTATCCCACATGAAGTGATAAAAAATGCTCTTCAACAATCGAATATTCAGATTTCTTCTAACATTACATTTATCAGAGCAGGTCTACCTGAACCAGGTATGTCTCATATTATGAGTTTCAGGCGACAAGTTTTTGTTCATCCAGATGAAGTACATAAATTGCCACAGTCACTTCTAATCCCATATGAAGATACAACATATAGACTATTTTTCACAACAGATAATATCACCTGTTTCAAATGCAAAAATGAAGGTCATATTGCCAGCAAGTGCCCAATTAATAGCATTAGCCTTTCACCAATTATAAATAGAGCAACAGATAACAATAATGAGAATATTTTGTTAGAGATTCCCCCTGCTGAAGAAACAGGTGATAATCCATCTGGCTCGACTGCTATGGATTATACAAACTTCCCTCCTATCAAAAGAAGCCTTCCATCTGAATCATCCTCTACACCTGAGAATATATCAACTAGTGATGTAAAATGTAAAGACAAAGGCTGTAAACCTTCAAAGAAAAAGCGAGCAAAAAATGAAAAAGAAGAACCTGCCTCTCAAGACAATTTAGTTAACAAGTCAATAGAAGATCTTCTACTCCCAACCAAAACCTATATTGACTCCAACCAAGACAAACTTCCTCTCTCATACACCCAATTCAAATCATTCCTTGAAAACTCTTTTGGAGCACCTGACCCCATTCCTATAATGAAAGATTATTCAACTGATTTTAATGCAACAATTGGTATGCTGAAAGAAACATACAAACTACTGAATGAAAGATCTATAAAGGGAAGATTTACAAGAGTTATCAAAAAATTAGAAAAAAGTATTCCCAGCAGGGAGTCCTCAGACTCAGAATTCAGTTTAGACAGTACCTAAATACTGTAAGTACTTATTCAGATCATTCAATAGAATTTAAACCATGCTGATACAACTGAAAGTTTAATATAATACAAAGAAGAAGTTATGTTAGTTCTGCAATGGAATCTAAATGGTTTTTACAGCAGGTTAGAAAACTTACAATATTTATGCAAACTACATAGCCCTGATATAATCTGTATTCAAGAAACAAACTTTAAAGGAAAAACACATGGGAATATAAATGGATATAACTGCACCTTTAAAAATAGAAGCAACCCTGAATATGCATGTGGTGGTGTGGCAATATATTCCAAAAAATCTATTCCCACTGAAACTCTAAAAATTCAAACTGACATGGAATTTGTGGCAATTAAAATTAATTTAACTAACCCCATATTTATCGGAAATGTTTATATTCCTAATAGGTACCCACTACAAGAAATTGAAATGCATGATATTATAAACCAAATAAAAGAGCCTTTTATAATTCTTGGGGACTTTAACTGCCATCACTCTTTATGGGGATCATACAAAATTGATAAAAGAGGCAGACTATTGGAAAAAGTAATTGATGACCATGACAGCATCATCCTCAACTCTGGTGATCCCACACATATTAATATCAGTAACAGTAGACTAAGTGCGATTGATCTTTCAATAGCTTCTCCCACAATAGCACAGAAATGTAACTGGAATGTAATGGATTTCCCCTATGATAGTGATCACTTTCCAATACTGATTGATATCCATGAACCAAATGTATCCATTAGTCATGAATGGTGCAACCCAATCCCTAATTATAAGAATATTAATTGGCTGGACTATCAAGAAAAAATTGATGAGCACCTCAATGAAGAAGATATTTTCAAGGAGGATAATAATATTGACCAGATAGTAAAATCATTCTGTAATATTATATCCAATGTTGCTAACTCAATAACACAAACGCACCATGGCCCTTTTAAGTTCAAAAGCGTTCCCTGGTGGAATACTGAATGCAAAGTCGCTATTAGGAACGCTAAACAAGCATTTAACCGGTATAAAAAAAGAAGAGATGATGATAGTCGAATAACTACAAGAGAACTAGAGCTATTGCCCGCAGAACTGTAAAAATAAGCAAAGCCAGATCATGGACTGAATATATTGCCTCAATCAACAGCCAATCAAACCCAACTGAGAGTTGGAAGAAAATCAAATCCATACGTGGTATGAAGACGAATAGTACTATACATTTCTTGCGTTGCAATGACCAGATAATAAGCGACCCCAAAATTATTGCTGAGGAATTTGCCGAAACCTTCATGAAAAATTCCAGCACTGCCAATTACCAAACGGATTTCATCACATATAAAGAAAAAGCTGAAAGTGAATCAAATATGACACCTATTGATGACATCAACTATGATAATGACATGAATTCCCCAATTTCCATGCACGAACTACAAGAAGTTTTAAAAAAGGTTAACAACTCAGCTCCTGGCCCTGACAATATTCCAAACTGCTTAATTAAAAATCTCCCAACGAGTGGTATTAACATTTTATTAAAAATATATAACCATATATGGCTAAATAATGTATTTCCTCAACTCTGGAAAACTGCCACTGTGATTCCGATTCCCAAGCCTGGAAAAGACCAGTCAAATAGCTATAATTACCGACCAATCTCACTGACTTGCAACCTATGCAAAATATTAGAAAAAATCATTAACAAAAGAATAAGGTGGTTCCTCGAATCTCAACATTTAATAAAAGACAACCAATTTGGATTCAGAACTGGTCACTCCACCACCTCTCATCTTATCAGCACGACAACGATAATCCAAGAAGCCTTTCTTCACGGACAGCATGTTATCTTAGTAAATCTAGACATCGAAAAAGCATACGATATGGTATGGACACACCGTGTAGCTGCTAAATTACTTAGTATTGGTATCAAGGGCAATATGTTTCAGTTCCTTACCAACTTTATTAGCAACAGAAGTATTCAAGTACGTATAAGTAATAATCTCAACAATTAAGAAACTTAACAATGGGCTACCGCAAGGTTCAGTGCTCAGTGTGACTCATTTTTAATTGCTGTAAATGACGCTGATGATGATATTGTAAGCCCTGTTGTCGTGCGGAAATACGCCGATGATATGATATTACTATGCAAAGGAAGGAACTTCGATTCAACCAATGAATTAATGCAAATGCTGTAAACTCTATTTACAAATGGTCAATGAAAACTGGCTTCAAATTCTCGGCAGATAAATCTGAATGTTTTTTCTATTAAGCCCCTTCTGCCCGAAATTATTCCTGGGCAACAAAAGCCATTAAGACGGTCACACATACAAAAATCTTGGGGCCTGATATTCGACCACAGGCTCACATGGCAAGAACACGTTTCTAAAATATACGCCGAATGCAAAAATCGACTAACGCGTCCTGAAGTGTCTTAATCACAACAACTGGGGATCAGACAAAAATACCTTAACTACTTACGTACAAAAGCCTTAGTAAGAAGCAAAATAGATTACGGATCTATTGTCTACAATTCCAGCGTGCAATTCAACTCTCAAGAAACTGGACAACCCTGCACAAACTGTGGACTCAGATTAAGCACTGGTTGCTTTTCACACAAGCCCGAATGGTAGTATTCTCATCGAAAGCGGCTGAAACAAAACCTCTGGCATTTCGAAGACAAACCTTGTCAATCAAATAATGCAATTAAAGCCAAAACATCCCAAACAAGATAATACGGTAATGATTTTATCTCCTGCAATTAGAAGTGGAAATCCACAGTGTTCTACACCCTTCTATAATAAAGTAGCTGCCCTATTCACTCCCTCAAACATATCGAGGCTCCCAATAGAAAGTCAAAGAATTCCCGCTGTAAACCCTGGATCATCAACACCATTGAAGTTGACAAATCTATCTGGTTGAATTTCATTCAGCAACAACAACCTTGACTCAGACGAATGGAACCTCAAATATCGCGAAACCTATGATAAAACAAAAATAACTACAATATCTCATTGACGGACGCAGTAAAATTTCAACATGTCTCTCACGGGAGGCCCATAGTGAAGGATCCCAAATCTTTGGCGAAAAAATTTCCGGTTTAAATGAACATTGGCTAGCCAAGAAAACATGTTCAAACCATGCAATTCTGGAAGCACTTTAAAAAGATAACCAAAACCGTTCGATGCCACAATCATCACTAATAAAAATTTCCAAAAGATAACTTCAAATATATGATGAAACACAATCCAAAACGAAGGCTCGAATTAAAAGAACTACTTCACATGATTAAACTTCAAGGCTTATATCAGTATTTTTTTTCTTTTACCTTCTTTTATACCTATCAACTGTATTCAATTATTTACGACCGAAATACATAACAATGAAACTAATACAAAGATAGAATTGATCTCCAGGGAAACAATGGAGGACCTAACCCGGGATATTCCAAGCAAGACGTCATAAGATTCATACTTAGGAAAGGATGATCCAGCAATGGGAACCGATATGGCGATGTTATAAAACTAGTAATTACCCACAAAATCAAATCGATTTATTAATATCACTCAACTAGGACCCCAAGATGACTAGACGCGAACAAGTTTTTTATTACGCGAATCAAGAAACTGGGTCATTCTAAAATTACACACAGGTACTTGCTGGAGAATACTCTTCAACACACCACTATGTGATATTTGTCAAGTAAGACTATCAGTCGAACATATTATTACCGTCTGTCGCAAATATGAAAAATATTAGAACTATGTATTACAATCCAAAATGAAATAGATAAAATCCTGTACTCTGTCCCCTTTCAGAACCAGATTGTTAAATTTGCAAAAACCACAAATGTCATGCTTGAAATATAATATTATGGTAAGCCCGCTCGTATCTCTCTCGAGCTGATGTGTCATGACCCTACCCCGATGATATTGTATGATTATGTTACGAGTTTGGTAGATAATATTATGTTATGATCTATGTGTTAAGATGCTTTTGTTAATGTAATGATATGTAACCCTCGAAAATATATGTTATGACCCTGTCCTGATAATACTGTATGTCAATGGTATGTAAGATAAATAATATGTGATACTGTATTATGTTATGACCTATACATTACGATACCTATGTTAATGTAATGATGAAGTCATAATTGTCTGTAAACACCTGTTATAAAAAAATGGTAGTCGCTAATAACCTCAGTCGTTGATGCGACTAAAAATAAAGAGAGAAAAAAAAAAAAAGAATATGTTTCATGTCCGTTTAAACACATGTTTTGAGTTTGGTGGTATTTAAAGAAACAATTGTTTCCT
>JAHLJT010007497.1:0-20176 GCA_031308135.1 Acheta domesticus
GTGTGTGTGTGCGCGCGTGTGTGTGTGTGCGCGCGTGTGTGTGTGCGCGCGCGTGTGTGTGTGTGCGCGCGTGTGTGTGTATGTGCGCGCGTGTGTGTTGTGGTGTGCGCGCGTGTGTGTGTGTGCGCGCGTGTGTGTGTGCGCGCGTGTGTGTGTGTGCGCGCGGTGTGTGTGTGTGCGCGCGCGTGTGTGTTCGCGCGTGGTGTGTGTGTGCGCGCGCGCGCGTGTGTGTGTGCGCGCGTGTGTGCGCGCGTGTGTGTGTGTGCGCGCGTGTGTGGTGTGTGCGCGCGTGTTGTGTGTGTGCGCGCGTGTGTGGTGCGCGCGCGTGTGTGTTGCGCGCGCGTTGTGTGTGCGCGCGCGTGTGTGTGTGCGCGCGCGCGTGTGTGTGTGTGCGCGCGCGTGTGTGGTGCGCGCGCGCGTGGGTGTGCGCGCGCGCGCGCGTGTGTGTGCGCAGCGCGCGTGTGTGTGCGCGCGCGCGTGTGTGTGCGCGCGCGCGTGTGTGTGCGCGCGGTGTGTGTGTGCCGTGCGCGCGCGGCGCGTGTTGTGCGCGCGTGTGTGTGCGCGCGTGTGTGTGTGCGCGCGCGTGTGTGTGCGCGCGCGTGTATGTGTGCGCTTGCGTGTGTGTGCGCGCGCGCGCGTGTGTGTGTGTGCGCGCGCGGCGCGTGTGTGTGTGTGCGCGCGCGTGTGTGTGTGCGCGCGCGTTGTGGTGTGTGCGCGCGCGTGTGTGTGCGCGCGCGCGCCGTGGTGTGTGCGCGCGTGTGTGTGCGCGCGCGTGCGTGTGTGTGTGTGCGCGCGCGCGTGTGTGTAGTGTGCGCGCGTGTGTGTGTGTGCGTGTGTGTGTGTGCGTGCGCGCGTGTGTGTGCGTGCGCGTGTGTGTGCGTGCGCGCGTGTGCGTGCGCGCGTCGTGTGTGCGCGTGTGTGCGCGTGTGTGCGTGCGCGTGTGCGTGCGCGTGTGCGTGTGTGCGTGCGCTGTGGCGTGTGTGCGTGCGCGTGTGCGCGCGCGCGTGTGTGTGCGCGCGTGCGTGTGTGCGCGCGTGTGTGTGTGCGTGTGCGCGCGTGCGCGCGCGTGGTGCGCGCGGTGTGTGTGCGTGTGCGCGCGTGTGTGTGCGTGTGTGCGCGTGTGTGTGCGTGTGCGCGTGCGTGCGCGTGCGTGCGTGTGCGTGTGCGCGCGTGTGCGCGTGCGTGCGTGTGCGCGTGCGTGCGTGTGCGCGTGCGTGCGTGTGTGCGCGTGCGTGCGTGTGCGCGTGCGTGCGTGTGCGCGTGCGTGCGTGTGCGCGTGCGTGCGTGTGCGCGTGCGTGCGTGTGCGCGTGCGTGCGTGTGTGCGCGCGCGCGCGTGCGTGTGTGCGCGCGCGCGCGTGCGTGTGTGCGCGCGTGCGCGTGCGCGTGTAGTGTCAATAGAAAATGTTTAAGTATTTTGAATGTAAATGTAATTTGTATGGCAAATGTTGGGGACATTACCTCAAAATTATTAATTAATGTCTCTGGTATTACAGCCCAAATGACATGTACTCAAGGCTGTACCAGGGAAGCAAGAAATGAAACATGCATTGTAATAAACATAATTCTCCATGATACCTAGTCTTTTTCGAAGTCTTTGGAAGAAATAATCCTCGCAGGACTACTTGAACGTGCCTGTAACACCACCCCTGTGGAGGCCAAGTGAGAAGTCAAGTTATAGATACTGGTAAACAAGAATTTTTGTAATAATTTCGAATATAGATTCTAAAACTTTTAATATAATTATTTATCAGAGTTAAATTCATTAGGCTAAGCATTACAATATTTTTTGGGGGGGGGGTTCAATATGTAGTTGAGGTACCATGAAACCTTTCATAAGTATAACAGACTTGCCATAAATACAGGTGGGCTTCGCCTAAAAACTTTAAAGAAAGATGATTGATTGCAATTTCAATTTGTAGAATTACAAATTAATTATTTGCTTGATTACTTAATTTGTTGTTTATTTTCAGGTCATTTTATAATTATTGACATTTGTGCCAGAAGTTATCGTCTGAAAAGCATTAGAATGAAAAATGTTCCAGTTGACTTGTCTTTTGAATCTCTCATAGCAAAAAAATGAGTTAGTCGGAATAATCCATTTCTTGCCACCGAAGTTGGGTAGACAAATTTGCAATAAAATGATTGGTCACTATACAACCATTGCACTCAGAGGAAATATGGTGCGAAATTCATGGTCTCAAAAATCAAGTATGGCACATTCACAATAATTTCCATATTCTTCCTTTCTTATTGGTATGCATTGAAAATATGAGTATTTAAAAAGCCGCAATGAAGATTTGATATCCAGAGGCTTTGATTGTATGAACAATGCATAAAGAAGAGGAAATCCCCTTTAAAATGTTATAGTTGCATTGTCCGGCTATATCATGCTCTACATGAACTTTCAATTTCCAAGCTAATGGTTTTTGATGTTTGATACGTAGCTTAGTTATATTTGAAATTTTACATATGAATTGATTTTTTACTTTTATTAACTTAAAATACCAAATAAATAAACCAATACCAAATAAATTTGTTGACTAAATAAATAAATAAATAAATAAACAAACAAGTAAATACTGTTTCATATCTTATATTTAACTTAATTCTTGCAAAGGATTCTCGTTTGGGCCTTCTAATCAGGTTCTAAATGAACACATTTTAGTAGAAATGAGTAAAAAGTATTTTTTTTTATTCTAACATGATGATTAGTGCTTTTTCAGAGACCGAATGGTACAAGGGAAGGGATTTGAAGGTGGAATGGAAATTGGTGGCCAGATAAGCGATGTTCTGTGCTTCTGGTTCCAGGTTAAATTGTTTTGTAGTTGGAAACACACTAGATGGGGTTGGTTAGTGTTCCTTGAGAAATCATTTGGAATTATTTTTAGTGATTTTAGAAGCATCTATCCATATTGGACAGGCATACAGTTTGATAGGTCTTGAGTCAGTTTGGAATATTATTGTAAAGCACATGTGGTAATGGGGCATATCTGTGAAGAATTGGTAATTTTTATTTTGTTTTGGACTAACTTGTTGCCTTTGTTTAGCGAAATACATGTAGTTCGTTTTTTGAAACGATGCAAATATTGCAGATGGGAAAGAATTTCGAACATTTTGTTTACTTTCCTTTTGTTTTTCAAGAAAAACATGACAATGCCCAAATTATTTCAAGATCACATCTGATTTGCTGATATGTGTACACATCTTAGTAAATTCCTTATTTACATTAGTTAGTTATGTTAGTTTTATTTATTGACGAATGAAAAATTCAGAAAAAATCGAATATATTGTGCCTGAGGATTTTCCATTATGTGGAAAGAATGAAAGGATCCAGAAATATTTGTCGGCATATTGATTACCTAGTTAATTGGTGTATTGTATTGAATTAACATTTGAATTGTTGTACATATTTGTCCTGTATCTTGGAGTTTGTGTGAAGAAGAATATTAAAGTATTTAATAATTTGAACGTTAGGGACCATCCATAAATTACATAAAGCAAATTTGGAGTATTTTCAATACTCCCTCTCCCCTTGTAACGCACCTGTAAAGTGCAGTTGACCCCCCCCTTAATAATTATGTAACGCTGGCGATATCATCCGCCGTGTAAATAAAAGAAGTGAAAATAAATTAAAGCACAGTAAAACAATTTGCATTTATTTTAATTGTCTTGAACATCAAAATTAATGGTATTTAAAGTAGAAATTAGTTGGAGTTGTAATTAAAGAAATAATACTTGGGCGAGTAATAGTTAAAAAAAAAAGCTATGCATACGCCGTTGTGAATGATGCAAGAGCGAGAGTCAAGCCCACCAATTTAAATGGATTCTAGAATATACTTCTTATCAGTTTTGAATGTTTTCTTGGTAATCTTACAGATGAAAGAAGCATTGAAAAACTATTTCCATTTATTGTAAAAATTTACCATCAATAACTTCAGTTTATTTATGTTTTTAAAACAAATTAAATACCTAATATTTTAATTTTTTAGTACAGGACTCAAAAAAGGAATTATTTCAGCAAAGGTTGAAAAAATGCAAAAAAAAAATCAATGTTACGTAACACTTAAATAATACCCCCTTCCCCTATGTAACGCAGCGTAACACTGCCTCAGACACTCTCCACCCTCCTTAACATTACATAATTTATGGACGACCCTTTAGTTGATATTTTGCTATTACTTCTATTGGATGGAATTGAGGCAAGAATTTTTTGTTCCTTCATAATATGTTGTACACGTTTTAAAATATAAAGGGGTGTTTGAAACAATTGCCATGTAGTTTGCATTTTATACTAGGTATTATTCTGCTTTGAGTTTAGGCTTTCTATATATATTTTATTGAGGTTTTTTAATTGTCGATGTATGGTTAAATAACTATTTTGTCTTCTAATTTCTCGCATCTTTTTGGAGGGAATTTTTCCTGTATGAAATATGTAACTTTAAGTCCATATTGGATATTTGCATAGGAATGAATCAAAGTTATTATTTTAAGGTTTTATATTGATCCACAACGTAGTGGTAAAACTCTCAATCAGTACATTTTTTCTTTTTTAATGCTGGAATTACACGTGTACGGGATAATTCTCCTAGAGTATGTGCAATTTCTCTGAATTTCCTATTTTTGAGATAGTGAGCTGGTAGCTTCTCAATCCCCGTTTTGGTAAGTTAATTTCGGGGCGTTTTTTTGGTGCCACTAAAGAACCCAAAATTATGGCACAAGATTTTGAGTTCAGTTGATATTGAGATGGTTTTCATTTTTTATTATCTTACTTAGGGGTGAGTTCTGAATGTTTAAATGTTGTTTTTTATGTTTTGAATATTTGGGATGTCCGGGATTTTTTATGAAACACACTGGCCTACCATTAATAACACATGGGTCATTTAATTCACACATTACATATACACGTTGGCTACATACAGCTTACCTCCATTTTAAACACAAAGCGTCTTTCTATATTCATTTACAGAATAGCAGAGAATTCATCTACAGAATGGCACAAACTTTCCTGTATAAGTTTTTTTATTTCCTTGGGTCTCAGCTGCACTGAAAAAAGGAATGCTTGCTGCACATTAAAATTCCGTTCTCCCAACCAAATTTAATAGTAAAATATGGCCCAGCTATTTGTGTGGTTGAGGCTTCGTCGGCGCCGTGTGTGGACCTGTGTGGGGCCCTGAACCACCGCTGTGTCTGATTCCCTTGCCGACATATGGTCCTGAACCACAAAATGTTTGCAGTTCGTGGCTGACTAACTCAGAACTTCGGCAAGAAATTCCACAACGCACACTTTGGTGCTAGACTATCCACATAAATGTTCATACCAAAAATGGAAAATTTTGCATCAACCCTTGTTTGCATGCATGCTTACCTTGATTAATACCCGTACCTGGGGTTTGAAATTGTTGGTTATGTAGTTAAGAATTTATAAAATTTTGCAGAATTACATAAATTTGTGTGCATGCAAGACAATTCAAAACCACAAATAGAGACAATTTCAAAATTCAAATTTTCAATTAAATTCACTGTAAATTAATTGGATAAATAAATTAAATTTTGTAAAATCAATTTTGTAAAATTATTTTGTATAAATTTGATTCCAGAAATTGTTACAGTTGAAAAATTCAACTGAAAAACAACTGAATTCAACATTATCACTTCAGTTAAAGAAATTTTTGAAAACTCGACACTAAAAGCAATTGCTGAATAGAATTGAATAAAAATTAAATTTGAAATAATTTCATTTATATTATTTTGCCAAATATTTTCACTTTTAACATTTAATAGCAACAAGTAAACTCTCACCCAACAAAAAGCAAAACTAAATAATAAAAAGTATATTTTTAAATACGACTGTTGTTAATTCATTTCTTTATGCTGATTTCTTTGGTCCCTTGTTTTACCAAGTCATTTGCAACTTGTGGTATCATCAATATGTTATGGTTAAAAATTTTTACATTTCATGAATTTAATTTATTAGTTTCAACCTTTGCATATTGATAGCTGTATGCCGCAAGTTGCAAATGACTCAAGAGAAACAAGGGTCTGATTAAATTAATACATCAAAGCTCAATCATCAATATTACTTTAATATGCTAACAGTTTTGCTAGCATGAAAACCACAAACAGGAATACAAACAAATGTGATAGCATATGAAATACAGTAAAACCCCTTTATAAGAGACACCTGGGGGAATGGAATTTTATCTCTTATAAGCGGGAACTCTTATAAGTGGGAAATGCGTTTTTGATGTGTTTAATGAGGTGTTACCATATTTTTAGTGGATTAGTATGATTTGTACACTTATTTTAAACTTGAGAACACACAAATTGATTCCAGGGCCCATTTCACCAGATCTATTGGGTAAACTTTATGACATTTAATGCACATGTGCTCATAAATGGATTACAAGAACAAATCGCCTCTAATGTAAATATTGACACGAGAGTTATAAAAATATTACATTTGTGTAATTTTTGAAAAAAACAAAAGAATAGAACAAATGATATTAAGAGTCGTATAAAGTACCCTTATAACTATCACTACCAAAAGTTTAAAGAAAAAATTTGGAGCCGTTTTTGAGAAAATCTTGTTTTTGTAAAGGTTTATTATTTCACTCGATATTACGTGAAAACTTTTTATTTAGTACAAAACATTAATGAAAGACCTAATTACAGAGAAAAATTATTATAATAAGAAAAATTTCTATTTTCAATTTTGTAGCTGTAGAAAAACAAAAAAACTGCAAACTTTTTTATTTTCGAAACTTTAGAGTTAACAGTGAAAATCCTAACAAAGTGAATTTCACTCGATTCTTATAAAAAATTTAAAGAAAAAATTGGGAGCCATTTTTGGAAAGATTTTGAAAATGTCCCACGGACTTCATGTACAGTACCTACAAAAATTTAGAATGTTTTCAAAACCACAGTTTTGAGCGGAACCAGATCGATCGCAGAATATTCATTTTGGAAAACAAATGTACGAATAGTTTTGGCGCTAGTATTATTCACGGACGGACGAAGGGAAGTTTTGAACGAAAAAAGCAAATCTTTTTCGGTATCAGGGGACCCCAAAACATGCATTCTGTTAAAATCTCGAAGTCGGTTTGCTGCAGCATTACATTACTTTTTCTATATTACGTATATATGTACGTATACGAGAATGTAACAATTGGAAACACTGGCCAAAACACTAAAAGCAAAATACGGATTTATTCAACTCGGCCTCTGGCAGATATCAGCTGCTGACGGTTTCATCCAATCGGGAGCTTGAAAGTCACTATCGTGACGTCACTAGCAACACAGAAGCTTCCGATTGGATGAAACCGTAAACAGCTAATACCTTCTAGAGCACGGTTAAAAAAGTCGCACTATAGGCGTCTTCCTTGTTGCCAAAAGGCACGAAGCTTACACTGCGATTTTCGTAACTTTGTCCCTGACAGGAATCAGCTGTTTCGCTGCCATCCAATCAGGAGCTTTTAGTTCGCGACAGTGACGTCACTATGGGTACGTTCAAGATCCCGATTGGATGAAATCGTGAACACCTGGTTTCTGTCAGGGACAAAGATACGAAAATAGCAGTATACTGAATGAATTTTCTTCACGAGAACTTCGCACACCCCCTCCCCCCGCCAGTGGCACTGGTGTTGCGAACACCTGCTCCAGCCTATTTTAAGAACGTGTCCCATCCCTTACCACGCTGAGGAAATTCCTGAGTCACCTGGAGGAAAATAATCTTGTACACTATATGCGGGAATCTCTTATAACGGGGTCTCTTAAAAGCGGGAAATAAATGCATTGTTTATATACAACTGACCTCGGGACCGTGAATTTTGTCTCCCATAAGCGGGATTCTCTTATAACGGGGGTCTCTTAAAGCGGGGATTTACTGTAGATAAATTTAGGGAAATGTGAAGAAAAAAAACACTTGATGAATACAAACAAATTAATACTATGTTATATTTGAAATAATTATCTACATTAATAATACAATAATTATCTACAATAACAAGTCTTCCAAAATCACAAAGTTTTTTAAAACCTTATAATTTTGGAATTAAAACAATGTAATGAAATTTTAACATGAGAATGATAGTTTCAAATCCAGCAATCTTTATTTTTTCTGAAATGTTATTGGCACTAGGTCAAGGTTTGCACTAGAACATTTATTGTCCTTGAAACAAGAAAAAATTTTTTTGATCTTTTGGTAATAAAATTTGAAAACAAAATCATAGACAGCAATCTTCAAAAATTGACTATTTTGAATTAAATGTAATGTCTGTTATAGAAACAAAATTGACACCTCCTAGCATGAAGTTCGCATTGTTACATGGGTAACAATTAAACACATATTACAAACAAAGATTTGCCAATATAAAAGTTGTTAATCTCTTGTAATTTATGAAATTGATAGTATTCTGAATGTATAAAATAAGGACAATCAAAACTGTCCTATACATTAAAACTCAAAGCCATGGAATAAAACTTAAATCATCAAAGGAAGAAAATTTCATATTGTCGTAGATCAATCTCCAAATTAAAGCGAGAATAATGAGATTTGGTGGATGAGGAAAATGATAGAGGTATGAAAATAGTTTTAAAAAGTGGGTTGCTAGTGACCTGTTCTAGCAAATTAATAAAACAATGTATACAAAATAGTTTAATTGAAAAAGAAGGCCCCAAAACAGTGTGTGCAGCCCCTCTTGTCTTAGTCTTGCACATACCTATACGGTAAAAACTCAAATTACACAATGCAGAGTCCATGAAATTTACATGCCTGTCAAAATTGAAAATCTCCCCCCCTCCCAATAATGATGCACGGAAACATAGGACTTCAATAAATCCTACTATCCATGGGAAATAGCAAATGACAATATATAATATATAATGTATATACAAGTAAATGACAATATATAAGTAAATGACAATATATATAATATTTACGGTTTGAACTTTACATTCCCAGTCTTCTCGCTACCAGTTTGAAACATTATTACAGGCAATGGAGAATGGAGATTTTTAAACATGACACATTGCATTCTGCTTGTCAAATCAACATCATACGCATGATACTCACTGTCAAAACCATTTGTAATGAAAGTTTCACACACAAAGCATAGATTTTCTTGTTCATTTTGAATGATGTGCCTAATTTTGCCAAAACAAGGTAGATTTTCTTCTTCTTCCAGCTTCAAAATGACACAGGAATTACAATAGTATGTAATCCCATTGACTTTCACCCAACTGAATAGCAAGCAGGGTCCATGAAAATCGGAAGACAAAGAACCGCAGAAGGAGGCGTATTTGTCACACTGGGATAGACACTCAAAACACTCCCCTCTACTGTAATCTTGGAAGGAACGAGACCTTTCTTTTGTATTAACCTATGAGAAAACATCAGCTGCTCAATACAGAGAGTTTTACAAATATTTCTATGAGATGAGGTAAGATGAGATGAGCCTTTCTTTTATTTCTGTGCTTAGCCTCAAAACGTATTGTTGACATGTTAACTATTGGCCCTGATTGTTCCAATACTGTGGCATAGTGAATCAAGATGTGGCCTTTTGGCTTGAGCTTCTCCTGAGGGAAAAATTGCTGAAATTGTTGTAGATGTTCCTCTACTAATGTTCTCAGGAGATTCCTATAACGCTTCTGAAGTTGATGTGTGAGAATTATATCCATTATTTGCCTCGTAAGCAAATATAATTTCCACACATCATCATCGTGAGGCACAAGGTCGTCAACAAGCAAGGAAAAAATTAAAATGAAGTTTTGGACTTCACTTCCAATCATCTTTAATTCTTTCATTGCTATTTCATTGGTACTAATGCAGGGTAGTTTGTTTGAAAGGCCATTTATTCGATACCAAAAACTATTTATTCTTGAATTAATAACCTCTAAACACACACAATTTTCTTTTGGCAGACCTTTAACAAAGTAATGTAAAATAAGCCCCATTAAAAACTTAAACCCTCCCTCAGGACCATCCACACAAATCTACACAAAAGTTGGTGTCTGCACTGAAGTGGCGAACTTCATTCCAGACAGAACTTTCTTTGATGCCAGTAAGACTTGCATCTTTTAAAGCCACATCTTCAGGATATGAGGCCATGCGAAGCCTCTTTTCTTTGTTATCATATTGGATAACATCTTCATGAGTTTTGCAGAGTCTACAATAAAATTGGCATCGAAAGACTCTACAAAACCAAGAACACTATTCAACCCAAGATTGTCACCCAATATCAATCCCAAAGCAAAATAAATGTGTTCAGTCCCATATAAAATAATAAATGTTTCTGGTACAAAGGCCAGGAAGAAAAAACATGAAAACTAGCATCTTCATGGCACCTAAAGGTACTGGTTTTTATCAATACTGTGGTCAATTGTCAGATGCGTGTACAAACTATTTATACCGTTAAAGGTATTCTTGCATTCTGGGCAAATATGCACGATTGCAATAACAATAATCAATATGTGAAAAAATGTTTATTCTAACATTAACATGAACACAAAGATTTTTTGGTAATATTACAGTTATTAGCAATATATCCCCTCTGCTGCCAAAGAATTCTGCAAGTCACCAATAACCTGACAACAGTTAATGTTCATAATGCTAATTTTGGAATTACATCACAAAACAAAGAAGCATAAATTTGCTATCTCCTTCAAATGGATAAGGTATGCTTTCCTGCACATCTTCCATTTAGCAGTGGTCTCTAAACCTTGCTTGTACATACTAAAAACAGAAATTAAATTAATATTTTTGGATTTCAGATAAGTCTATTCCTGGGGGTTAATAATTCTCTTCGAATCTTTTTTCATTTTCACTATTTACTCTAGTCCTTTGATTCCAACAAATGTCACGTCTTTATCTCCTGACACGCACTGCTCAGTAGTATTAAAAATTTCTATTGAAAAGATATTTCTGGCTGTTATGATGCATCTGGAATCAAATACTCGCTTTCAGAGAGACAGCTCCGGGATGATTTAGTTTTCTATATCAAACAAAATAACAAATTAGTTTGAAAAATCAACAAGCCTCTGTGATAAAATGCAAACATGCATAAGACATTCAATACACTCATCAAGAAAGAATCTCGTTCATTTTAACTGGAACCCAATTATCAAGAGCCGAATCATTCTTCCCCACACCTCATTTGATTCCAGGCCTTTCCTTAACATCAAATCATCCCTTACAGTGGAAATTGTGTCAGGATATTATTTTAGAACTAAAAGAGCTTCAAAATCCATATGATTCCTGCAAACCAAATAAAGTTTACAATTTTACAATCTTATTTTGGAGAAGAAAATTAAATTTTTTAAACATTTCTTGTGCACAAACAATATTTTTCATACTCGTGGGCTAACAATGATTCTAAAATAGATCATATTTCTACCTAAGAACCATATATTTCCATTACTTCATTTTGCATAATATTGCAGTCCCTATTTAATTTGGACAACCACGCAATTAATAGTGTTACACAGTTCCGGATTCTGCCATCTGATGCTATTTTATTCAAACAAAACCTAAAACTGACAAAAATTGATTTGTTTCAAACACTAATAAAAATAAATCAAAAAAATAATTTCTGTTTTTGATTCATGCGCACGTTATGCACATTTGATGATGAAGTTTGTTGAATTGAAACATTTTTATTTCAGAGAAAGGATAATGGGGCATCTCAGAACTAACTTTTAGAAATAATCTGATGAATAGACCCTGGAAGTTTTGCAAAATGCCTTCTTGTTATGGTTACTATTTCATAACTTTTGACAATAGAAATTACTTGATTGTGCTTCTCAAGTGTTTTAGTCAATCTTCATTTTGCCTATTTTAGTTTCTGATGCCTATTTTTGCAATTTAGTCTTATTTGTGCCTCTTTCTGCCTTTTACATCATAATTTTGCTTTTTTTCCCTCTCACCTATCTCAATCAAGCGGAAATATTCCTGCAAGCCTCTACAACACAATGACACGATTGTATTTTGTCTTTCCATGGAAGCAAAGAGATTGTTAAAAATCAAAATGAAAAAAGAAGAGAATACCAGTCAAGATTTTTGATTTATTTCATTGATGCCAAATGGCTTTGTTCGCCCACGAAGAATCCCATCCTTACTTTGAGCAGACTCGCATCCCGGTGATTACATAAGTGCGAAGAATGAAAAATATAATTCCGTTTTTGTATTAGCACTTCAAGATTGACAGAAGTCCACAAAATAATTTCAAAGAGAGAATGTTGTGAATAAAACGAATTCATAGGCTTCATATTGTAAGGTCAAGTGGAGACGATATTACCCAGAAAATTTTGTTTCCTTACTTTCTCAGTGCTAATGTAAATTTTAGTTAGAATAAAAATGTGAATAATTTTAATTATTAATGTTTTACAATAATTACTTTTAATTGGGAATATTCATAGTTTACATGCCTTTTTGCACCCCTTCTTTAGCTAGAATAAATGTCTTTCATGCCTATTTTAATAAAAATGAATTCCCTTTTGCCTGTCTATTTTAGGTAAAATATATGCCTGAACTTTTGGGCTCTACTTATGAACAATAACATAAGTTAGTTTTTTATACAAGAATATATTTAAAGTAATAGGAATATATTATACAAGAAAATATTTACTGTTACTGGAATACAGAAATAAAATTGTTGTAAATAACAATACAAAAATAACAGAAATTTAGTTGTCTAAAACAATTTAAAAGTACACTAAAGAAAAAAAATTGAAATTAAAAAGGTGTGGAATTGAAATGAGTCTTTAAAATATTTTAATTAATAAGGCCAAACACTTCTCCTGTATCCTAACATTATAATACTTTAATAAGCCTACTCAATACAGTTGTAATAATGCCCTTCTCCCTCTCTTCTTCTATACCAAATACTGCTTTGGCGAGTAGGACCCATACACGGGCACTCTGAACTGGGTAGTGGCAGTTAAGTGAATGGTTAACTTTGAAAGCAACCTCAATTGCTCTTGAAGGGGACTCCATTCAAATCTGTCTATCATCAATAACGACATAACTTGATGATATGTTTTTTTATAGATTCTTCCACAATTAGAGGAAAGGCTGTAGTTGTGTTCCCCTGAGCTGCGCGGATTGATGCATTCCTTCTAGCGTCATCTGTAGGTCACCAATAACCTGAAATAAGTGATTTAGGATGCTCAATTTGGTGGTACACTACAAAATGAAGTTGCATACTTCTGCTAATTACCTTCAAATGGACAAGAAACCCTTCCTGAATTTCTGCCCTAGTGGCACGCCATGCCTTCCTGCCTGGAATCCTAACAGGAACAATCGGAAACAGCTGTGGTATCTCATAGATTAGTGCAGTTTCACAATCTGAAAAAATGATCGCATTGTTATTCTTCCATTTGCCAATGCATACATCTGCCCAAGTTAATGAGTTACCTACATTGTCTTCTTTTACACCATTCCTAATCAATTCAGCTTTCAGCTTCTCAGAAAACACAGGCCACTTAGTGGGCCAATTGTGATGCGCCTCCTTAAATAGCACTGCAGTCTATTTCAGGCTACAAAAATCAAAATGATTTAGTACAGCTTCATTACGGCATTTCTCACATAAATCTTCAAATAGAAGAATATGTTCCAAAAGATGGCCACCCGGTTACTTTAAAATTGGGTATCTGTTGATATACTCTGCAACCTTACATTCTGTCCCACTGTCCTCTCGCAATTGCCTCTGCCTAATTAAACTGGTGCTTTCCCAACAAGCTTTGAGCTCTTCCCATGGTTCTAAATGTGTTCTCAGAAAATCTAGTTTCCTTTTAACATCAAAATCCGGAAAAGGTACCAAAAACCCTTACATCATCTAAGGGCAATGATTATCACTGAACGTAACCATGTTTCCTCTTACCTTCCTGTGATTCTAGTTGGGATGGAATAGTAGGAAGATGTGGAGAATCATATGCTCTTGAAGACAGTGAAGAAGTAGCAAAATTGAGACAATTTCTTAACTCTGTCTTCCTAAGGGTTTTGTTTAAATTTGTATATGCATCATACAGCTTCCCTGAAGCTGCACGACCCTTCCCCCTCACACTTGAAGAGATGTAGTAAGTCTCTTGCAGAAAGTAGGTTACAAGTGACAGTATTTTTCTTTCAAACCCAACACAACTTACTTGAAATTCTCCAGAAAAACACTGAACTATCAAATTTGTCAGTTCTAAAAACCTTGTCTTGGAGATTCTGCAAGAAACAAATATTCTTATTCAATGAATTTCAATATATTTTTAAAACACTTCCTTCATTTCTTACTTCTTGAAAACTGTACTTAATAATAATAATTAATAACTGATTTAATGAAGAATCAATTTACTAAAACCAATAAAGATAAAAGGCTGCTAGACTTTTAAAAGGATATTTTCAATATTCTTACAATGTATGTGTATCCGCGCCATATTTGGCGTAAACAACAAGCTCAGAAAGTTTACACCGAGAACTGTTATCCAAGCCACTCTTTTTGTGAAGAGTGAGAACAGACTTCCCTACTGTAGTCCTTTCTAAAACTTCTTGTATTTACTAAAAACAGAAAACAAAGTAATATTATTGTATTCAGACTGTTGCTCTCTAAAATTCATTACCTACATTTTTTTCTGCTGATTGATTATTCTCATTATCTCTATCTTCAGTTTCTCTATCTACTCTGATTTTCTTGTTCTGAGGACCTGCTGAGGTCTGATCTTCTCTTCTGATCTTCTAAGTTAACTTCCTCTGCTCACTAGTATTAGCAACTTCTGAATATATAATTTCCGAACACAAAATTTTTGGAAGGACATGCTCTTCAGAGAGTGCGGTAGATTCCTGCATCATATAAAATGAGATATTTGTTTAAAAAAAATCAATAAGAATCAGTGATAAAATGCAAACGTATCTCAAAATTCAATAAATGAATTAATTAATTGCAGCCCCATTTTCAGCCCAGAATGAAAATACCCTTCACTGACCTCATTCAAGAACTCCAGACCATCTCTTAAAATTAATGCATTCCTAACATTAGGTACAATTGTGGAAATTGAATCTGGACATTTTTTTAACAATAGCAGTGCATCATAATTCATATTATTCTCTGCAAACCGGATGAAAGTTTACAATTATATGATCTGGATTGGAAAAGAATCTTAACATTTTCCACAAAAAAAAAAAAAAAAAAAAAAAAAAAAAAAAAAAAAAAAAAAAAAAAAAACTAACAAATAAAATTTCTGATGTATAAACTTATTTTGTTTATACTTTGGGACAACAATGCAATTATCATAAAATAATGCTTTTATTTACTTTGTGATTTCCACTGTGGATTATATTTTTAAGATTTTACTTATTAAAATAATATGTTTTCACCCATTAATTTTCAAATAGAACTATGTAAGTCATAACTTTGCATCATTGCTTCACAAATCTATCGCGTTTCAAACATAAATAGACACAAGTCAAAAGAATAATATCTACTTTTGATTTGTGCACTCTATTACCCTCTAGTGAATTGAATCTTATAGGATAATAAATTATCAAAATATTGTGTTTAATTTTTATTTTTGGTCAGATCACTTTTGGTACTCGCAACCCTTTCACCAACCCACCCATCCCAGCTTCCTAAATAAAATAAACTCCGGAACAGGGGGTGGCAGGCTAGCTTGATATCAAGCTGGCCCGCCACCCGTTTTTGGGGTGAAGATGAGTGGTAAAAAATTAGTTTTGCGGTAATAAATTAGTAATAAAATAGTTACAAATTCTGGCAGTCGTTTGGTTTGATTCTGCTATGGTGGGCGGGCCAGCTTGATGGACCTCTCTCGCGGGCGCGTCCGCGTGCGATTGTGGTCTGCCAAAGAGGTTGAGGAGGCGGAAGGGCTCTTATCACTTGCGTTTTTCTTTCCGTCGAAGTAATGTGAATAGTGCGATGGCTTGAGAAGGAGCCACAACCACCATTTCTGTCCCATCGGATATCTTGTCATCGTTGGTAAAGTTGCCGATAGCAGATTTGCAGAAAATTCTTACTTCTAAAGGACATATTTTAATACTCTTCATTTGTTACGATGATATCAGAATTTACATGTGAAAGTCTTCCTCAAACTTGATAAAATGCTAAGCTTTTGTCTATATTTGCGTCAACATATTATTGCGAGCAGCTTTTCCTTGAAATGAAAGAATAAAAATCAAAGAGAGAATCCAGGACAAGACATGGCACAGCGTTCTACGCATAGCAACAGCTGAAGGACTGACACTGGATATTGCTTGATTTGTTAAGAAAAATACGTCTAAAATTAATTTCACAAAATATTGGTGAATTGAATCGAAATTTACGTTTTTCTGTTAAACTTAACTCTGTTAAACTAAACTGCCCACAGTTCCCCAACCTAACCGCACCCTGCTTCGGCTTATCAGCGACGAATTGTCGCCAAAGGCCAAGGGTATCTCGCGCCCGGTGGGCTCATGTTTCGGGAGGCGCAGCAGCGATTGTTGACAGCAGCCTGTGCTCGCCATTCTCCGCGGTGGCTCGCTGGCGCCCGCGTGCCCGCCCGCGGACAGTTGAGTTGGAACAGCCTGACCTAAACCAATCGTCGGATTTTTTCGAAATTGAAGAAACCCCCGTCCATCTGGCTCTAGTCGAAGCTTTGAGATTTTGAAAACTTCCTTCAAAATTTGGGGTACTTTACATGAAGCCCCCCGGCCATTTTTAAAATTTTCTCAAAAACGGCTCCAATTGTTTTCTTTAAATTTCTTAAGAATAGAATAAAATAGACTTGTTAAGGTGGCATAGGTCCGATTTTCACGGTTAGCTCTGAATTTTCGAAAATTGCCAAAGTTTGAATTTTTTCGGCATTTTCCTCCAACTACAAAATTAAAGATAGAGATTTTTCCTTCAAATAAAATTTGCTCTCCAAAGGGAGTTCTTTTTTTAAGGCCATGTATTTGTTTTTGCAACGTTTAGTACTTTTCGCGCAATAGTGCATGCAACATGTGCAAATTTAAAAAATTACAAATACCAGATTTTCTCAAAAACGGCTCCAAATTTTTTCTTTAAACTTTTTCGTACGGATAGTACCTAATGTATTCTGTGAGATGACATAAAAGTCATGTTGCTCTATTCTTTTGTTGGTTTTTTCAAAAATTACAAAAATGAATATTTTGCTTCTCTAATTTCGTTAATATTCACATTAGCGGTGATTTGTTCACATTATATTTACGAGTACATGTGCTTTAAATAATGACATACCAATTGTCTCGAGAACTCAACCATTTTCTGTTAAAACTAGCTCTCTTCCGCAATTTCAGAAACGCTCAAATGCCATTTTCTCATCAATGGCTCCAAATTTTTTCTTGAAACTTTTCGAACGAATAGTACTAATTACACACTTTAAAATGGCGTAAAATTCATTTTGAAGTCTTTTTGGTTTTGCAAAAATTACACAAATGTAATTTTTTTTAAAAGATCTCTCACACCGTTAATATGCACATTTCCAGCAATTTTTAAACACCGTTGTGCTTGTAAATTAAAGGGCTTCCAATTACTTCAAATGTAGGTTTTCGAAAACTCATAAATTTTCTGTGAAAAAGAGCTTCAAATTTTGTATTTTTAGTAACGTTTAAACGCCATTTTCTTAAAAGCCGCTTCAAATTTTTCAAAGAAAATTGCCATTTAGGTCGAGGTTTTAGTGTTCTTTAATATTCTAAAATTAATATTTCGTTCTATCACTAGTAAAGCGGAAAAATTAAGAAAATGTCAAAAAATGTAATGTGGGCGGCAATAGAGGGCAGCTACTAAGAGTTTGTGGCAAGTATGAATAGCTAGCCGAGACCCAAGGGAATAAAGAAACTAATACGGGAAAGTCTGTGCCATTCTGTTTCGCCACTAGTTATGTACTTGATTAATTCTCTGTATAATTTTTTTCGTGAATATTTCCGATATTTTCATAGTTATTCTGCTATTCGGGGCGGAGATAAATCCAACAAATCGGAGATAATTGAAGTTGATCCTGTCGTTCTTGAGTTATAAATGGTTTAATTAACTCAACTTTGTTTTATTTACTTACATTCTGTTCGTCTTTGAGCAGGTGGTGTAATATTGAGAAGCGCCGGAGCAGCAAACATATAATAGAATTTTCAAGAAAATCTCACCCTGTAGAATACGGTGTGAAAAACCTTTCTTTGAGACCTTCGGCCTTTTTAATGTCCTAAAATGCTTCGTTTAGGAGTTATATAACGATATAGATTCAAACTGAGTAGCAGGTTGCGATTGCATGAATATCTAGTTTTTGATTCTTCAGCGCCATGTAGTGCCATTTTTTTCGATATTTTATTAGTTATTCTGCTATTTGGGGCAGATAAGAATCCAATAAACAGAGATAATTAAAATTGGTCCAGTCGTTCTTGAGTTATGTGGTGTGCAACTTTGTTACATATAGATTATGAATCTTATGGATCTGTGTTGATTTGTTATGGTTTTGTATTTATGTACGCACAATATTTAATGTTGTCGCTTTAATAGAAAATATTGGTTTTTTACTATACGCTCTGAATTTTGTTGTGTTACTTAACTGTTCATTGTAACTGACTTAATTTTTACCCCTTAGCAATTTATTGTAAAGGCACCTTCCAGGGTTGCCAGATCGTACCATAATTATGGAATCGTACCATAATTTTCATCCCAAAAAATAAATGTACTATAATACCATAATTGTATCATAGTTTTTTAAGATAAAAAAATGTGAAATGTTACTGATTTTATACTAATGGCGTATTCGGAAACTAATATTTTTCTCAGACAAAAGAATCTATCCTTTATTTTCTCGTTAGTAAGATTCAGTTGGAGCGAGATAAAAGTGCATTCTCCGAGAAAAATAATAGATTTCGAATACGCCATAAGAGTAAGATTTTACATTAATTCTGGCTCTCTTACTTTAACTTGTGAACCATTTATCTCACTTCTCTCTCATAAGTGTGATTCATTGCTGGATTGGAAATACGATAACACTTTAGAGTGAGAGAGTTATATGTGAGAGTGTTATATGTGTGTGTTATGTATCAGGCTAAAGAGAGAAAAAGTCTAGATCGTAATTCCACTTCTGCCATTTAAAGAAACCGCAATGCTCTAAATTTATTTGAAATTTACTTAATTAAAACTTGCACTTAATCTCAACAAACAAATTAAATGGTCAAAGTATAAGTTACGTATGGCCAGATTTTGTCATTTTGTCTATATTAAAGGAAAAAATAAACTTCGAAAAAATCATAGATTATATTTTTATTAGATTATATATAGAATAAAATTAACAAATCTCTGTAAACAAACATATCATTATATGTATCGTATCTAAATCTAATCCGAATTATCAACCGTAATGGAACACATTTAATAAAAAAACGCGATACAGACTATAGGTCACGTCAAATAAACAGATCTCTGCAAATCAACTTATTACTATCCTTATGATGTATTAAAATTTCAAATGCTAACATGTGTATTATACTTAGTATATCACGTAAAAAAGCGTATCTAAACCTATTCTGAACCACTGCCGTCATTATCACATTCATCCGCTTTAGAGTGCAGGTTAGTACTTGTCATATAAGAAAGCATCTTTTTAGGCGGCTCAAATTTGTCTGGTCTACCGGCATTTTTAACCGCTTGCGAGCTCGCCACCAGACCATTAAACAAGGGCGTCTTAATTTTACTCCTTATCTTGGTTTTAATAAGGTTCACCTTGGAGAATGTACGCTCGCAAGCGGCACTCGAAAGCGGGCAAAGAAAAATATTCAGTACGAAATCCGCCAATTCCTTGAACTCTGCCTCATCCATGATATTTTTATAATTTTTCAATTCGAACCAAAACTCGTCAACAGATTTTTTTACCGTTAGGGTCGTGAGTCCAATCTTTGAGAACTTCCAAAAACTGAAGTGCTTGCCACTGGTTGTCAATTGTTTGCATCAATGCAACATCATCTTCAGCAATGACACGAGGAGCTTGGCTGAGAATAGACAACGACTGAGGTCTCCTTACATTCGTGCTTGCCGCCACCCTGAGGATTGAAGCATGAGAGACTTTTCAACAGTGTCTCTTCTTGGAAGTCGTACCTTTTTTTAGTCTCTTGACACGCTTTAATCAAAAAAGATCTGCTCCGGTAGTGGAAATCTATTACCTCCTCTTTTCTCTCATAAATTTCCC
>JAHLJT010007498.1:0-12195 GCA_031308135.1 Acheta domesticus
AACAAGTCGAAATGGAAATATTTCAGACATTAGTTTGAAAATAAAAGTACCTGGAATGAAATGAAGCAAAGCAAATTAATACTGTATTTCTATGACCTCCAGACCTTTACCTTGAATTGTCAAATTTAACCCTTCTCGGAAATTGTGTACTCCGCACCATGAATGAATGACATGTGCAAAGCAGAAGTATTCGTAACCTTACGCTTGTGTATGTTTCGTACAGCCGATGCGTAACTCGACCAAAATCTGACAATTTTTTTTTTTTTTTTTACAAGCCGTTGTCTTATCGCGTTTGCTGTACACTGTCGAGAAATATACATCCCTGTGTCAGGAACGCAAATTTCGGAACCTGTACACGAAATCTCGCCCTCTCAAGCTCAGTGGGAATACTCGTTTAAAACGTGATGCGATCAATCTGTGGGGCACTTGTTTCCAATCATTTGACTTCAATTACGTCGGATGACTTTATTTCCGGGCGCGTCAACTACATCTACTTGTACTTCATCATTCTTTCCGCAAGTGTATATCCTCGGCAGTGGCGGTGTTCCTCCCTTGCTGGAACGTGAAAACCGGGACAAACCTACCTGTCGGCTTGCGAATTTATGCTCCTCCAAGTGGAGTGCGACAGGGAAGTCTTTCCATAGTGAGCCGAACCAGGACCTCTTACTAAAAATTGTATATATGTTGGAAGCAACCAGTAGTAGGCAATTTAAGTTTCCTTTTATTACAAGCTGCAGCTCGTGTTACCAACATAATTTCTGTTGCAGGCACAGGCACTTTCCCTAGCAAGATATCACTGCGGGGAGACATTCCTGGCGTTCTGTGCCGATTGGTATTCCAAGATGTGGACGTGTAATGTCATGTATTTAACTGTGTGTTCAAGTGAGAAAGGATGGGGTAAGGATGAGGAAGGAAACATCGTAAACGGTCCTCGGCCCGGTTTTCAGGGTACTGCTCCGGTTTTCGCTTGATAATGACCACAGAAACCACGGAAAACTACCGATTGGAATTCCCCTTCAGGCAACTGACGAATTTGCGATTTTGCCACCGGATCTCGAACCTTAGGTCCTCTGGGCAAATGACGCTGCAGAGGCAACGTAAACAATGTTGGATTTAGGGGGAGCAAGCCCGCCTCCCCTCCACCGATCCGTCAATGTTTGTGCAGTGAAACAGTATACGTTCTTCTCGTAAAAACATTGTGTATTCGAGTTTTGTACTTCGTTTCTTACGATGAAGACTAATGTTCAATTACCACTATAGAGATATAACGTTAACTACTACGAATCTGTTTTAAGATCTATACGACCGTATTTGGTGTTCGAAATTTTGAAAATGCTTGTATGAGGCTTGCCATGAGGCTAGTGTTTAAACACTAGCGTGAATTTTCTTTTTTCATCTTTTTGAAAAAGAAAATACTTAAATATGTAGATATTTGAGTATATTATTACAATAAATTCCGTTCTACGCTTATTATCCAATGACAGTTGTTTGCATTAACAACAAAATAAAATTCTACGGGAGAATTAGCGGCACGCGTTTTAGTGGTGTACCAGGTACTACGGATAGGCGATTTAATCCAGATTAGTACTAACTGGGATTAAATCGATAACAATCTATTATTTTGAAGAGACATTTTGCACAGGACGAAGCACCTAAGCGTTTATCCTTTTTGAGCCTCTGTGCATGCACAGAGGCTCAAAAGTAGTATACGATACGGTGCTTCACGCTACGCCAAGTCTCTTAAGAGTACGATTAAACTAAAAACTGAATTAATTTTTTTTACACCAAATAATCAACCTATTATTTTTTCAATTATTCTGCTCGATAATTTTAATCCAAATATTAAATTTCAAGACAAACTAAATAAAAAAATTGCCCTATAAATACAAATTTTTGCAACGGAATTAATCGTTTATGTCTCTCGGATTACAGAAAAATAACAGGCAAAAGTGACTGATGTAACGTCATCAAAATTCATAAATTGAAGTCATTTTGTAAGTGCTGATGGCACTTACATATATGGCCGTGGTGATGTTATGGCTTATTCGAAATGGGATTTAAAAAATGACAGATTTACGAGTTATCCTACAATTGCTCTGAACCGAGCCAGCCATTTGATTATCGTTATTGGAATTACTTTTTCAAAACAGTTCTCGGAAATTTCCATTTTAAATCTGACTATAGTTGTTTGTTTGTGAGTACGTGTAGTTTTTAATTTCTTCCACATAACCATGTTGTTTAATAATACAACCTTTGTTTTAGTTTGACATCATAAGTACAAACTAAAAATTGAATTGTTTAATTAAAAAAAACAAAAAAACATAAGGGCCAATTTTTAAATTTTTCAGGAAGTAAGAAAAATGGATAGTTTCTGAAGTATTGTGTAGTCAGTTTGCAAAAACATGTGTATTAAAATATGTGGTTTTCTGAACACCTTGAATTTCCAATAACAGTGAAATTTAATTGTATATATTTAATAAAAATAAAAGAAATTAGTGCACTTATGGGAGTTTTGCAATAAACAATTTTTTTTTTCATGTATACAGTATCAAGAGCTTATTAGTAGCTCTTGGGGAGAATAATAAATTGAAGTATTCAAAGGTATTAAAACTTAGGTTTACTTAGAAAAATACATGAAAAGTACATCTTATATTGAGATACTCTGAATTAATATGGCTGATTATCACGTGGTTCTTCTTGGTCTGTTGTTGACCACTCAAACACAAGCCACATCAACTCAAAGAGAACCATATACAGGACGAGTCACGTAACTTTAGCACCTCCTGCGACTCTTGAACGGTTGAAGTTATTGCAATGCAGTTTTCACGGAAGTGTACGTGGGAATGGTGCTAATCTATACGTGTATTCATTTATATTTTCTCTTGTATTTTACGAAATATTTGAGTTAACTTTGTTTTTTCAAATGGAACTACACATTTTTTCAGTCTATCATGACGAGCGTAAAAAGACGAATCCAATGATATACATATTGTCATGTTCGATAAGCATTTTTTGAGTATTTTTTAAATATTTTTTTACTAGTGCTTAACGGATTTTACCCACAAGGTATCAGGCGATTAAGCCTGGTAGTTAACTCCGAACTGATAGGTTAATCCAGGCGCGACAATAATAAGACGACGCGAAATACCATGATATATTCCATCGTGAAGATAAGTTTCCACGCGCCAAGAAATAAAAACCCAAGTATACAGTGCCTCATGAGTTTGTTTTCCTGCCTGAACCTCTGAACATTTGAACATTTCCTGCCCCGCTGAAAATTGTTGCTCGTATTAGCACCACCTGGTTGCATTCGGACAGTCACATCGAATCACCCATTTTCAATTTTGACACCTTTACTTCAAATCTGTTATCAAAAAATCGATATTTTAAAATATCACTACAAAATATGGTCCCACGCGGAAGAAGGGCATCGCTCGCAATATAGAAGCCTAGGACGCAACCGTGACCCACTGTTTTCAGATTCTCTACATGGAGATCGTGCTATTAGAACTTTTCCCCTCTCTCCCCTTTTTTATACCCTGATACACTCTGGAAACCGCAAGGATGGATACGAGTACATTCCACATTTGGGCGAGTTTTATATCTTGTTTAGTATGATCCAACCGATGGTCGGACTGGGTCTCAAAGTCTTTAAAGAAATTTCGTGATGGTGTTTTCGATCACCTTCACGATAGCCTACTTCTTTAGTTTTTCAGTTGCCCGCAAGCCACACTTTTTGCATATACTATTTCAGTGAATGCTCTTCTACGGCGTTCTGAGAAATGGCTACGAAATCTCAGCGTGTGTAATGATTACATGTTCTATCAAATACAGCTCGATCTTGCTGTTCTCGGAAGTCTTGATTCATAGCGCCTGCTCTTGAGCTGCTAAGCCCGATCTTTGATCTCTGTAAGGGAGCAGCCATCTTACCGGAACGAAATGAAGTGAGATATTTTCCAGTAATTTTAGGGCTCGCTATTGACATGATGATTATGATTATGATTGTTATCATCCTCGTGGGTTGCTCATGGACAGCGTGCTAGCTTTCCGAGGTGCGATCCAGGGTTCGATTCTCGGTCAATGCAAAAATAGAGCTGTAGCTCTTCGTTACAATCGTCTGTTTCTGACGAAAGAGAAGCTCAGGCAGGTCAAATTTATCAAATATACTAGATACGGCGAAGGGAATACGTCATGCACGACACATCATAACTTCTCCCCATGTATCAAAGGCCAAATGCATACATATTATATTATATGTATGTATTTGGCATTTTAGGGCCAGAGTTATCAGACTTTTGACAGCAGTGTTCCCAGGCCTGGGCCCTATTTTTATTTATAATCGACGTCTGGCGGGGGAGACATGATGTATCGAGCATGACGTATTCCCTTCACCGTATCTAGCGTGAATGCGTGCGTGCGTGCGTGCATACCTACACGTACGTACGTGTAGGTATGTACTACGTATATATATGTGTGTATGTGTATAATATGTGTGTATGTGTATATATATGTGTGTATGTGTATATATAATAAACATACACAAATATATTACAAATAATAGAATTATAATTATTATTATTATTATTATTATTATTATTATTATTATTATATTATTATTATTATTATCATTATCATATTATATTACATTTCCTCAGCAAGTGCTATAGGAAACGATGTAGGTGCCACAACATTGAAAATGCTTTTGTTTTTTGTTGTTGTTGTTGTTGTTGTTGAAGTCCTGTGTATGCCTTCACTAGCAGTATGTAAAAGGGTACAATAGTACAAGTCCAAAAGCCCTCCTATTGTAGTTGAAATGCTGTCTAAAACACAGATTGATGCAACTCCAGTAGGTTTTCTGCGACACAAGTGGCAGTGCCTCCTAAGAAACAATATTGTTTATCGTCGACATAATGCTCCCTATACGTTGCATTTGCATCAGTTTCTAGAGACATTTCGCCTGGCACTTCGGTAATTCTCAAAAAGTGTAACTTTGGTGCCCTTCTGTGTCTAAATGGGGAAAACTACACTACACTGTTAAGTATCATTGCCTTTCCTTTAGACTAAATAACTGCTGGAAATTTGGAAAGTGTAATAAAATAAATTAGTTTAAAGTAATATTGTTTTTTTTATTTTCCCATGATTTTTTCTTATGACACATTCCATTTCCCAGTTCCGCTTCACAATTCTGTATGTGAATGGGGTAAAAGTTCTTAAGTCAAAAATCTTGGTTTGGAGAAAACAAGGGATAGATTATTGAGCCAATGCTTTTTCCAATGCTCAACACTACTTCCCAACGCTTTTTTCTCGTTAAGGAGGCAAATTGAATTGGGGTCGTTTTACTAAAATAAAATATAGATACTTAACTTGTAGTTTCTGCACTTAACTAATTTTACCAAAAATTGACTTACGAACTTCTAACCCGTGACCACAGAATTAATCTTTGTCTGTTGTTTAGTTTGAGGATTTTTCCACAATATGGCAACTCGGTAGAAGGAAAAGTTTCTCGTGGGTTGAGCTGATATCTTTTGGCAATTCTATTTTTGCAAAAGCTAATCAATCTGTCTTAACTCCTGACACTCCACACACATAGATTGGTAATGTTCTAACCTTCCCTAGTAACCATTATGTTGGATTTTTTATGGAAATTTGATATTTAGATATCTTTTCTGATTGTATTTTTGAAATTTTTCATTAATGAGCCAGAATATGTCAATGATTCTTACATTCTTAACCATTATATCCACCATAATCGACAGTTCTGTCTGTGACAGTGGACTAATATTAGTTAAGTACTCTTTTGTTATTTTCTAGAACTGATGAAGATAAGAATTTGTAAACCAGAGGAGGGGAGGTCTTAATTTACCTTTAATTAAATTCTAATCACATGTGGACTATAAATCCCTAAATACTAATTTCACAAGTGCTTGGTTAATTAGAATATTTTTGAATATCATTGTATGTGTGTCATGGGAGTGTTGCTGCAGAAAATCTCCAGTATCACAAGTGCATTTAATATTTAATTGTTGTCACCCTCCCATGTTTAAGACTAACTGCAGTTTCTACAGCTTCGAACTGGGGTCTCGCACTTCTTACTTCATTGACTGTACCCTAAGTGAATTAATTTTGGCTTTTTCCAGCAATTAGCAAGTTTCTGTGACCATTTATTTTTCAGTTGAACTGCTCCTGCATTGGCAATTTACCAGAGTGCAAAAACAAGCCTACATAAATTTTCTCAGCAGATAAGGAATCATTGCATTGAAGTTGCCAAATATGATTACATCTGTAACAAGACATGTTAAGAACTAATTTCAATGTTATGAAATAAATATTGTGTCAGAAAAGGATCAGGTTTTAGAACTTGAGTGCACCTCTTATTTCTTTGGCATTTACAGGCAAGAATGGACACCACATCATGAAGTCTGATTATCACTTAGTTTCCATAATAAAAGTATTGTAACAAGTCCCCACCACAAAAACAACTGATATTCAGTAGGAAGTAGAACGAAGAGAATTTGTATCTGAGATACTGTCAGATAACATAATGAAAGAAATGTAAAAATTCTAATGCTTTCACCAGCATTTCCCTACATAACGTTCTTTAAGGTATAGTACTATAACTAGCTAGTATTTTATAAACTTATTATTGCTTTAGATATCAGAACTAACGTATTTGGAATTTGAAAAATATATTGATAATATTATACACATATGTAAATTGTATCACATTACATATTTCATTTACATTTATTTTCTGTACTAATTTGTACACAAATCCTTAAACTAGTACCAATAAGGATTCTTCAATATGACAATGAATTGCCCATTAAATTTTTCTTAATTTTACAATACTGAAGATTTTTTAATGAAAAATGAATAGTTGATTACCTATAATTTTATTAATTCCCTTACAATTCCCTTCAGCCATTAATCTCAGCTTTTGATATTAGAACCAACTTATTTAGAATTTAAAATATATGTCAATAATATTATCATCATATGAAAGTTGTTTCATGACAATGGACATCAATATGTCACACACATATTTTACAGCACTGACTTTGTATTTGCTAACAATGAAAGATTTTGTCAAGAACTTACCAAAGTTCATGTATATTGCAGAAAAGAATTTGTTTAGTAAAAAATTCACACAAGACATTAACAAGAAATAAAACATAATATGCATGCACTTATTTGAAATGCATCAATAGCAACATATAGCCTGATATCATCAATAGCCTGATAGGTAGTTTAAATATTACACGTCAAAATGAAAGTGATATAATTTCATTATAAAAGGTGGGCAATCAAGAACAAATTTTTAACATATTGTCTAATGAGAAATCCAACAGTCATAACAATGTGCTATTTCCTTGGTGTTTAGCTAGATCTCCAAAAATCAGTACACAAGAAAAACAAAACAAATTCCATTATTAATTAATATCATACCAGATATATCTAATGATGTAAGGTGAGGTACTCTGTCAATGGCCTTAAGGAAGTATGCCACTTTTGAATGCACTGGGGTGAACATTTCAAATGGATGAGTATCTTTCTCATCAGACATGTCTAGCACCCTCAACAGATGTAAATCTAAGACAACTGGAATTACACTCTCACAGCTTGAAACCTGTAAGGATGAATTTAAATTATTGACCATTAATAAAATAAATGAAATTTGACAGAAATAAAGATTTTTTTAAGAATTTCATCAAGATTTCAAATTAAAGCACTTAATGCTGTAAAATTATTACCTTCAAATTATACATTGTAAGGCTTTTTAGCCTATTCCTACACTTTCGAAGAGGACGTATATCATCCACACGAGTACACGATATATCTAAGCTCTCAAGGTGAGGCAAATCTTCAGCAACAATTTCTAAACCATGACGATTAAATTCAGTACAACTAACATTCAACGATTGAAGATTTCGAAGTTTAGAAAGAGCAACAACAACACAATACCTGTAAAAGGAAAAAAACAATTTTGGAGCTCATATGATGTGGTCTCATAATTCTGGGTTAACAAAAGGAGAGAAACAAGAATAAACATAAGAAACCACAAAAAATGGATAATGTGTACATTACCTAGATCCATCCATAAAAGTGCTACGAGCAACATTAAGAGTCCTCAAATTTTGTAACGTCCACTCCCCTAAGCACCCAATTAAATCATTCACTGTCACTTTCAACCCAGTAGCTTCCAGTGTGCATATTTTATGGCCCTTCAAAACTCGTAGGCCTTTTGTTGTAAGTTTTCCAGCATTTCGAAGACAGACATGCCTAGGCAAATAGAAGGATTAAAAATATAAATTACAATTTGAGAACATTATATTGCATTAAAATTAATCAAAGAATACACAAATTTAGTAACTGAAATACACGCCACTTCATCTACAAAAGATTTCAGTACATACTGAACAAAGGTGATTGAATGCTTTGTTTTCAAAGGCAGATCCCATAAGGGAAGATCAGGGAAATTCCCCAAAAGACAATTAAGTTTTCAAAAGATAAGTACTAATAAATAAATGCTTAATTGTGAAGTAGTGAACATTCATAATCAATTGTACTGTAAATAACATACAGTTATACAATTAACTAGATTAGAAAAGGCTCACAATTTTAACTATGACATTTTGACTTTTGCAAAAATATCCCCAATCCTCAAATCTTCTCTGGATCCACCCCTGGTTTTGTTACACCCACTTTCCTTATTCCTTTCCAGAAAATAAATAATCAAAGGATTTAAATTAATGAATGTTAATTCATATTACAAAAAATAAATTGTCAGAAAGGGTCAAAATACTTCAGGAATATTATCACCAGAGTAGGTGTCGTGGGCAAGCTCTAGGCTGGAAAGGAAAATGTGTTTGGATTTCATTATAATTAAAAAAATTTTAATTGCTTGGAAAATGTAGTTACAAATACTTATTTTGTGTGTGCTTAACAGTTCTCCATCAACAAATAAACAGTTTCATCCTCAAAATGATTGTGATAAATATTTGTCATTGCCTTGCAATAGAGGCCTAACAGAATACTATACAAATCCCCAAAACAACTAAAGAATATACTGCAACTTGTTGGTAGGCCATGACATATATGAATTTTTGGACTTCCTAAAACGTATTTTATACTTTAAGCACATGTGAGATGGCTGATTTTAGTTTTATTTTATTTTTGACTACATCAAAGCAACAACATTTGAATTAGAATCAGTAACAAGAAAATCACCCAGGATAAGACACACAAACCTGCCTTAAGTACGCGAGTTAATTCTACGAGTATATCTGTACTTTGTTTTCGTATGGTGCGTGTGTATTTGCGATGTGTATGGGTGTAGAACGTATGAGACGTTGCGCGCGCAACTACGAGCGCGTGCGTACATGCGTGTGCGAGAGCGTGTGTGCGTGTGCGTGTGCGTGTGCGTGTGTGTGTGTGTGTGTGTGTGTCGGCAAAACGTCCGTTCGTCGTCAACGTTAGCACCAAAACCATTCAGCCGATTTTTTCCAAAATTGATATTCCTCGATCGATTTAAAGGAAGTCGATGACCTACGAGTTTGATGCAGAGGTTTTTTCGAAAATTGCAAAAGTTCAATTTTTTTCGGCGTCATCCTACAACTACAACATTGAATAAAGATTTTTTTCTCTAATTAAATCTGTTCTTCAAAGATGTCTTGAAATAACATGTACAATTTTTCTAAAATATAAGTAGTTTTCGTCTAATTCAGCACGAAATTTACAAAATTTTCAAACAATTATTTCCTCAAAAACGCTCCAATTTGTTTCTTTAAATTTTCTCCTCGAATGTATCAAAAGACGGTAAAATGTTGGTTATGGTCTCATTTCCAGTGAACACACTGTATTTTCAAAAATTGCAAAAATGTTCATACTGCGAAAGTACATTGAAGATAGAGATTGTCTTAAAGAAAATATGTTCTAAAAGATCACGAATTTAAAAAAGATTATAGACATTTTTTTAAACGGGCAGTTTTTGCGTAATTTCAGCTTGAAGTTAATTCAAATTATTAAAAACACAAATATTCTGAAAAAACACTATTTTTTCTTCAAATTTTGAACAAGGGGCACTTAAAAAATGTGACAGGTCTCATTTTCATTGAACTCTCTGAATTTTCGAAAATTGAAAATTTAGAAATACTGCGAAAAAGTATGTGCAGTTGTAACATTACTAGTTTCGAAATAATAGTAGTTTTCGGGTAATTTCGAATAAAATCGTTTCAATTTTCCTCAAATAAGTAAATAATTTGTTTCAAAAACTGTACCAAATGTTTACTTTTATGTAATCATTAACAGTATTCTATGATATCAATGCCATTTTCTTGTAAACTGGTGGGATGAATGGCACAGATAAAATTTTGATTAAACCTCTAAACTTGGGAAAATTACGAAAGATCAACTGTTGTTGTTTTTTCGAAAATCTGCTACATCATTACTGAAGCTAGAGATTCGTTCTTAATACCTTTCCCCTACAATAGGTTTTTAAATAATTTCATACAACCTTTTTTGAAATAGTAATTTTTCGCGTAACTTTAAATAAAATAATGATAATACTCCTCAAATAAGTAAATAAGATTATCCAAAAAAAATGCTTCACTGTTTAAACTTTTAGCGAACATATTCAGCTTGTATTATAATATTGCGAAATTGTTAAAAATAACACGACGTCCGAGCTCTAGCAGCATCACTAGTTTAATATACTTTTCAAATTCACTTTTAAATGGAGGTCTTCTTCTAACACTAGTGGAACAATTCTACTATTTCAATAAACGTAGTTATGCATCACAATTTTCACGTTCACGCAAGAGGTTTTACATTTATCCTATGTTACAAGTCCAAGTTCTTTTTGTAGCCGACGGAAAATTACAAAATTGAGTAATCTCTGAAGATTCCAATATTAATTTTGATATTGGCGCACCTCCATCGAGTACCACGAGTTTCAAGATTTACTTTCAAATTGTTTCTACAAACTGGAACAATACTGATGATCACCTTTTGACAACTTCTTGGGTGAAAGGGATTTCGATCAAAATAGCCACTTAAATGGATTATGTACACCTGACTCAGTTGAACATCGGTGTTCAAAAACGGTCCAAAATGCATTAATGAATTCTAACAAATTTTTACAAGAGTAAATGTTTGAAAAATATTTACAAACAACACAATATTTAGAGAATATTTTATTGAACATTAAGGTTCCCTTTTCGTTGCAGTAACATATTGCAGATGCTGTGCTAAAGAATTTTTTTATGGTTATTTAATTTTTTGAAATTCTAAGTTCAGTTCCAATGAGACTACTGTAATTTCACACACAAACACAAACAAACACACACACAACAAAAAGAACTCTTCAGAAGCAATTACCAACTGACCTTTAATTGCCAATACCTATTTCCTCCAGAATCATTTAAAGAATTCCAAGTAACAGGGTAAAGAACTGTATACTTTGACCGTTCATTAAGGCAGACGCACTAAGAACCCATTACTTTTCATATAGAAAGAAAAATATAATGCAACTTCACAAAAATATTCTGAAATGACCCATATACACACACCTATTTATCTTTAAAAAATAATATTCAAAAAATTGGAACCTTAACAAACGGAAAATAAATTTTTGAATGGTTGTTAGATTAGAAAACGTGAGAAAACTAACGCAATCATTTTTAGTTAACTTTCAAAAACAAGCAATTAAAATGTATTATTTCTATTCAATTATATCAAAATGTATAACCATGTTATACCAAAAAGTATAACAATGGGGTATGTACACGTTTGTATTGGCGGTTTGTGGCGCAATTCGTAGCAGATTGCCGGAGCGCGCTCATTTGTTTGCGCAGTGCGCTGCATTTCGGTCGTTCTGCGCATGACGTCCGTAGCGAGAATCTTCAACCAGTTTGCAATGAGATATGCCCGGGCTTGTTTGTTGTTTGAGAATTTTGTGGAGTTGATCGTGTCGATAATATATTAATGCAATTTACAGGACATAACATTCAATGACGGTTTTATTAATGCGCCAGTGAAAAAGAGTGGTGTTTTGAAGCGTGTACGTGGGTCGTGTTTATAAGGTAAGATTAAGTTAAATCTTTATTTAATAATATTCTGGGAACGTGTCGAATTGTGCAGGGGCAATTTGTGATATCTACAACAAAATTACCAAAGTGATGTAGCGTACCATTCATT
>JAHLJT010007499.1:0-11049 GCA_031308135.1 Acheta domesticus
AGGAAGGGGGAAGGGTGGGGGAGGGGAGGGGTGGTAGGAGGGGGTAGATAGGGGGAGGGGGAGAAAGAGACCCCCATAATCACTGCACTTGTGCTAACCATCTCTTAGCATGCAAAATACAAGGAACAATGAAGGAAATACCAAGGTAGTAGAAACAGCATTCACTTCATTCAAACACAAACTAACAATCGTAGTATCTGAAGGTTTCCACACCTCAATTTTGTAATAATGTGAATTGAAACCATTGTTTGTGAAAGAATTGATTTATTAACATTGTAGTCTTCTATTCTTGGAGAAATTAAACAATTTACTTCGAAATACAAGTATACTTTCATTTGGCAATTTTGAAAACTAACCATTTAACATAGAAGAAACTGTGAAAGATGAAGAAATTAAAGAACTAGTAGAGCTGTTGTAATGTACATAACCACTGCATCAAGGTGGTTTTAGCAGCATAAATAACAGGGAAAGATCAGTCAACTGCACAAAAAAAAAAAGGTGTTTGGAAATGTACCTGAAAACAAAAGGAAAGTAAGCACACAAAGAAGAGTAGGAACATCAAAAATTCCAGCAGAGATTAAGTAGAGATAGAATAGGTGAAAGTTCAGAGAAGATGACTAGGTGGAAACTATGGTGCAAGTGCAATAATAATTAAATCCACTTGATCTCATAAAAAACTGGAATATGTTTAGTAATTAATATAGAAATTTTTTTAGTACTGTGGTTTTGAAACAAAAATATAAATAAAAACAAACATTTTCAAAGAACTAAGTTGTTGAAGAAACAATAACCAAGCACTACATCTTCAACAATGTAGTATGTATTGCATTATTGTGAAGCAATATAAAATTAAAATGGTGAAAGAAGGCTAGTGTGCTGAAGTTCAACAATTTGTTTTACCATTGCGCTTTAAACAAAAATTGTATGTTAAGCATTGTTTAAAAATTCCAGCTGGTACATAAAGTTGAAAAGTAACCTGGTAAAATCATGCTCAACTTTCTGACATCTGAGTAAATCACAACTGCATGAAGTTTTGAAATTTAAGTAAAAAATACTTTACTATTTCCTTAACTTAGCACTGAGTACATATAGGAAAGCGTGTGGGTAATATTTTCCCTACAGCCATGAAGAACATAGCAGGGTTGATCCATTCAATTCAGTTTACTTTTAACCATGAATTATTTTCGACTTTTATAATATTTTTCCTTTGTTAAATATCACTTCATTCCTGCTGGATTAAAAGGGCTACTTTCTTCTCGGGAATATTAAAGTGCTACTTTAATCCTAACATGATCAAGTTTTGCCATAACTGTATCCTCACATCATCAATATTATTTAAATATATCCCTGGTACACACATACTTGATATATCAACATTTTCTTTTATTTTTAATACTGCTCACAACATTCAATAAAAACTTAAAATGAATACGATTTGTAAGACTTTGTTTAACTATTGTTGATTTTGACATACATGTAAAATTTCCAAAAAGTCTCTCACTTTCCTATCATACTTCAATTGCAGAAGCTTTAATATTTGACTTCGCAAGTATTTTGATTTCTACAGAAACGTATTTTGATTGCCAGAAAAATTATTTTTCTTTAACATATCTGAAGGAACATCTCCTATTTGCCTGAGATTCTACACAATCACATGCCATGATTGAATTTGCCATCTTACACCAAGAATACCAATGTACCACTTGTAAGCTCTGAACCCTAATGATAGTCAAGGCCATTAGCCAGAGTGATTTATTCATATTAAGGAGTAAGCATTGAAATTCTTTAAAGATATAAATTTTTATGTGGCAAAGGGTTGAATGGATTCGAGAGAATGATGTCCCTCATATTGCTTAAGACAAACTTTTTCCCACGACAATAAAGCTCTATTAAAAACACTTGTAATGTCAGTAACTATTACACAGTTTTAACTAACATTTAAGTAACATTTAGAAATTCCAAATAATGTTTTTATTTATGCTCATACTAATCCACTATTTTTGACTGTTTGTTTACAAAATAATCTTACCATTACAATCTCATTCATCATTACTAACTGAAAACTGGCTGGTGAATGTTAAAAATGCATGAAAATTACAAAAACAAATAAAAATGGATATGGTTTATTTAACCTTACCCACACATTAATTGTAATATATACATTTTAAACACCTGTGTCTTATGTTTTCACATAACATGTGAAGATTCAATTTTTCACTCTCAGCAAATGGGAACCATGCACCTCCACAGACAAGCAGCTAAAGAGGAAAAATTGTGAACTTAAAATACCAAAAAGAATACATATGATTGCACAACCATTGCACAGTGAAACAACACAGAATCAAGGTGTAAGGAATCTCATCATCTTTCACCCAATCCCAGTTTATTTAGTGTCGGTACAATCCGACGACAAATTTCAGACAATAGGGATCATTACACAGCAAAACTAACAGTAACAACATTTCAGTTTCAAAAATGTGTTCTTGATAATATTTTAGCAAAAAAACTTACTTGTTGTGTAGCAATGTTGACAACGATATGCAGCATTATCTCGAGAATCTGAATCATCTTCAGAATTATCTTCTTCACTACCGGAACTTCCTTCACCTACAATAAGAGTAATATATTAATCATTCTTTCATGTTTCGCTTTATTATCATCAAGAAGTTAATATTATTAACATTAAAATATAAGCAAAACATCAAAAGACTCAGATATATTAATTCTGAAGCCCACAGATATCAACGAATTAGACATTACAAATGTAAAGAAGATTTCTGTGTACAGAATTGGTTGTTTGAAACAGACGCAAAGAGATTCTATCGCAATCTGACTCAAAAACCAAATGGTAATGCTGCCCCTCCTTCAAAAGATGACGTCAAAACATTTGGGCAGGAATCTGAGAGAAGGCAGATTCCTACAACAAAGACAATGGCTCCAATCTGAAGTTGATGCTGCCAATGGACTCATGAAAACAGTGGAACATGTTCATGAATTCTCAAAAAGAGGACTTCTTCCCAGCAATTAAGAACATAAGAAACTGGAAATCCCCAGGGACTGATAAGATCCTGCTTTTATACGATTAAGAAATTAACAGCATTCCTTTCTCATCTAGCAAAGGCTGTTAATAAAAGTTTAGAAAACCCAAAGGATCTCCCAGAATGACTCACATGCAGCATCACTTATTTGCTACCGTAAACCGGCTTGACTTTGCAAATACATTACGGAAAAGTTTTAGGTAAAGAAAAGAGTTATAAATTTTCTTAAAGAAACGATATTTTAGCTTTATTCGAATGATCTGGCAACACTACGTTGTTATCAACAACATGCGCCCTTTATAACATTCTTTGAATACAGGAGATGTGTATTTTTTTACTAGTAGTCACACACTGCAAATGTCCCTTGAATAAAGTTGTTGATTCATATTAAAAGAAACACTTGATCGGTATTTTTCATATTCTTTTCATTTAATATTTATCCTAGTTTAAAATTCTTATTCATGTTTTGTTCAAAATTATGCCTAAAGCCTCAGTATCAAAATTAATTAAAAGTAATCTAGTGACTCATGTATCAGAATGACATTACACCATCAAAATTCATGTTCAAAGTTATCTCGTGGAATAAAACTGAACTTTTCAGTATTTGAATCAAAATATTTACTCCTATTTGCCTTATGAGATAATATCTGTCGTTATTTTTCATTTTCCACAAAAAATGCCAGCGAGGTATAAATAGAAGCCGAGTAGCAATAGTTTCAGGGATTACTCCAATGAAACCCTGGAAGCCTGCCTTCGAGACATCCAAGCGTGTAACACTCAGCACAATGCAACGGAGAAGTATAAAATATCTTGCAGAACAATTAATTACAAGTTGAAAGATCAACATCTCAAAAAACAGGCGGTCTAGCTCTTTTCAACAAAGAAATTTTAGTTATACTTTTTTCAGTTTAGTTGTATTTCATGGTAACAAATGTTTCTCTTGGGTACACTTCAGAAAACTGTTAAAACTAATTAAAAATAATTAACTTCTCACTTGTTTATCTGCAAAAACTCTTTCCAACATAAAAAAACAACCTTTTTTATACATTTATTATTTATTACATTTTTTATACATTTATACATTATTTTCCTTTTTTATACATATATACAATTTATATTATTTTTATACCTTGAACAAGATTGGTGCAAAGTCAGGCAGATTACAGTACCCAAAGTGGGAGACAGTTCTTTGGTGAAGAACTACAAGCCAAATCACTTGCCTGCCAGTAATGTACAAACTTATAACCGCAGACATAGCTCACAAAATGTACAAACACCCTGGAGATGAACCACCTGTTGTCAGCTGAACAGAAAAGATGTCATAAAGGTTCCTATTGCAGTAAGGAAATCTTGCTACTAAATAAAGTCATCTTGAATGATGTAAGGAAACAAAACGTAATTGAAGCATGGCTTGGATTGACTACCAGAACAATGCACCACATGATTGGATTTTGACAGTAGAGCTACCAATTTCATCCTAGACGTATTGCGTTTTGCAAGGCTAGTATGAAGTCGTGGAGTACCAGTTATTAATACACAGTGGAAAGGAAGGAAGTAGTAGAAACAAGAAGTATTCAGATACACAGGAGAATTTTCCAAGGAAATTCGCTATCCCCCCCTGCTCCTTTGCATTAGTTTTGATCTAGACAGACATCACACACGACTTTGGTTTACAGGCATCATGGTGAGGAAAGTCAGTATCACATTTGTTTTACATGGATGATCTTACCGTGTTTGCTAAGAATGAGTGATTCTCGGTCCCAAATGATGTCTGTGATCAATGATTTTGGCAATGCATAAAGTTTGGTCTTGACAATGTGCAAAAAATCAACTTGAAGAGAGGGCAAAGCGATGTCAGAGAACACTGAAGTTGATATGCATACTGTGATCTTGAGCCAGGTAAAAGTGACAAATAATTGCGCATTGAAGTATGTGAGAACATCTTGAACGATATTAATGAAAGCGAGAATTCTCAAGGAGTGTTACAGAAGAGTGGACTTGTGCTGCAGTCTGCTCAAAACTTCTGTAGTTGTAGGAAGACATTGAAAAGAAACAAACTTTTGAATTTTCGAAATATCAGGGACTTCAACGAAAATGAGACCTTCGCCGTTCTCTCAAGCAATCCTTTACGGTACCCAAGAACAAAGATTTTCCAAAACTTTTGGTCCATTTTTGAAAAAATGAACATTTTTAGGTTTTAATGTGAAGAACTAATACAAATCAAAATATCTGTTTCAAAACTCAGAAAACCTTGAGTTCCTTTAAATCGATTGGGAATATCAATTTGAAGAAATCAGCTTGACAGTTTAGGCGCTAGCTTTGGACAATGAATGGGCAGGGAGGGAGACAAACATTTGCCGTCAACAGTTTTTTCGGTATCATGGACCCACAAAATATGGATTGTGACTACACGTTTTAGAGGAAGTAATTTATCATAGTAGGAACAAGATTTGTCCACTTTTTTCGTTACCAGGACCCAGCAATAAGCGTTTCTGTCTGAAAGTCACTTTTTCCCCGGCGCATAATTGTAATACATTCTCTTTTTAAGAAGTAAGGGCAATAAGTGAAAACAATGTCAAATCTTAAATGCCATCTGACCTGAAGTATGTCATCGGACAGATGCCCTCTAACATTTGGGGTGAATTTCTTAGTATTTTTCGAGTGCAGGGTATTATATGGGGGATATATTTGTAATACAGTAAAATTGGAACCGATAGGGACCCAAACAAATTCCAGTTTGGGGAGTTTTCTGTTGTTGTTTTTTCTGCAGGGTTGTCCATTGTATGACACTTGTGATATTGATATTCCCGTCCAGAAACCAGTAACTACCAGTAACATGGCTTTATTATAATTATTAAAATACGTTAACATATGACGTACTTGTAGAAAAAAATCACCAATAAATTAATATTAAAAGTTCTTCCTTGCCAGCTTTTGCATTTCGCTTTTGCGTTTTTTCCCCCTGTAAGACATGAAAAACGTTGTTTTACGCTGTGTAAACCGCCATTTAAATTCACAGGGCAGAGACATTTTCTGGTAAAGGCAAGTTCCCGGCTTGTCTAAGTTCTGGTTTAGACAGATTATACTGTATATCATGTGATTTAAGTAGTTTCTTATGTGGCGCTACTTTTGGAATACTAAAGGTTCTGAATTTTTTTCTGCCTTTCCTCAATGAAAGAGACAATGCTATCATATTAAGGGTATCAGTTCTAAGCACTACTATAATTGCATATTATCACCCACATTTGAATATAAACTGATATTTATATTTATTATTTCCTGATATATAATGCTCTCATACATTTTGAGATGAATAAGGCAATGAAATCTTCCTGCCTTTCATGTCATTGCGATTTTGAATCAGAAAGATTTTTTGTCTGAGGCCTGCTGGTCTAATAATGCAGGAAATACATAATATTTATTTTGGAGGGGAAAAAAAAGAAGAAAAGAAAAACATTTGTCTTGAGTGATTTGTCACATTTGTCATGAGTGATCATTTTTATTACACATAGACATAAGGCCTTATGTATGCATTTATTGCACTGCAACTCCCAGTTTTACATATATGTAACACCCTCCAAAATCAATACAGTAATTCTACAATATTGGGTTGATACAATATTTGTTGTTATGATAACAGCTTTGATAAAAAATTTCACGTATTATAAGAGATAGCAATTGCAAGGTTAATACAGAATATTATGCACGTTTGTAGTTAAAATATTAAGCAGTGTATTGACATAGTATTTAGAAAAAAATTTAAGTGAAGATACTGCAAATTCATTTTCCTTGTTGTGTCTTGATAGTTATAAGAAGAAAAATATAGAGTAGTCTACAAAAACGTTTGAACATAAAATTTAGAAAAAGTGCAGTGCAATGAATTGAAAAAGATTTTTCTCCATTTTCTCTTTGTTTTGGCTATGGTAATCAGCCTTACTTGCTAAGCAATTTTTAATATGCTATGGTATTTTTTATGCTAATGAGTGTTTTGAGTGTGAGAATTGGTATTAAGTTGTGTTGAATAATGTATTACTGTGGTGTTAGGTTGAATTTTTAACCTCAGTAGTTTGGGTGTGCACATGAAAGAGTATGTGCCAGCACGTATGAATGTGTGTGTTTATATGTATGTATTGCGATAGGTAACATATTGCATTGCCCATGGACCCCACACAATGATTGTGCTTCGAGAACAAGCCCTCCTATTTTTTATGCTTGTGAACACAAACTTGGCACTTGGTGCCCTTGCCTCATGGGGGGGGGGGGGGCTAAAACAGTGCTTATCAACTCAATACTCTGTAACGTCACATCTGCTCGCCTGCTTCGCAGGGAGCAGCAGAGGCAGAGCCCAACTCAGCAACAGGCGCACAAGTGTTCCTTTGATGCGACGGAAATGGGGGGAAAGGTTTGCTAGGAAAATCGATAATTACTTTTTTTAAATGGTAATATTATTTAGAATGTTCAACAACAATATGAAGAATTATATAATATAACATACATTACTTCATAATTCAATGCAATATCCAACTCTTTCATCATAACCAGTACTGTAATTCCACTTTCATTAATCATTAAGATAACATTTTTGGAAAAGACAGTTTTAACATTTTAGAAAAATAATATATATACCATTATATAATATTTTATATAATGGTATATAATATAACAAATTAGTTTGTTCTGAAACAATAATGAATGTTAACAAATAGATAACAAATAGGTACCCGGTAGTGGTAAATGAGAGAATTTCGACTCCAGGTATGATTATTTTTTATGTACAGTTTTGTTTGAGAATGTTGTAAATCCTCGTGATTTTCAGTATCTTTTCCATAATCTTCAATCTGTATATTCCTTTCCTCATCCCATGATTGCGGGCTGTGTCAATTTTCAGAATTTATTTTTATCTTGAAGGTTTCTCTGGGTCACAAAGCTACGTATGTTGAACTTTTTAACATAATGCAATTCTTTCAAACATACTAAACACTTCGCTGTTGTTCCAGAATCTACAAAAGGAACTCTTTCTTTCCAAACAGAAAGAAAATTGATAGGTGTAGATAGTTTCCCCACTCGTGTTGCCTGACATACCAGGAAAGGTTCACTGCCAAGGTTTTTGTTACCGGTGACCACCGTCTGCCCTTCCTCCTTCCCCCTTTGCTCTAACTGCTTCTCCGAGGGTCTGCTCGAGGAGGGGAAGCAGTGCTCTGATGCATTTATTCTCCCATTGGCAAATGGCAAACCCACTGTTCACATAGGTGACTTTCCACAATTCAAAGAAAGGAGATTGTGTAAGAGAGGATCCAGTCCCTGAATCGTAGCAAAGAGGTAGATAAAAGGTTCTGGATAGATAGAGTCGAAAATCAGGAGATGATTCTCGCAGAATGTATCCTGAATAGTCACAATTCCTAGAATGAGATTGTAAATGCTAGAAAGCTCTAGACTCTTGCTACTGCGGAAATTTGTAGTTGTGTGTGTGTGGGGGGAGAGTTTCATGAGAGCCAGTTAGGGAGAACGCAAGATAAGAAGAGACGAAGGCGATCACGTGGGTGACTTTGCCGACATGTCGCAGGTAGCTCTTGTGAAGTAGTGCCCGATCGCTTGCTCACCATGTTGAGTTCAGTCACTTGCTCGAAGGGACTGTTCTAAACTGTAGTGTGCTTGAAGATTGTGTTCCTAGAGACTGTAATTTGAGTTATAGCCCAAAGAAACAAAAATTTAACACATTTTTCAGATTTTCTGTCTATATCTAAAAAACTTATAAAATTTAGGTACAAAATTATTCTTAGCAAAATATTCTACATAAAATTTCCTACAATTTAGTTACTACTTTTTTTGTTACATGCACCATTTATGCTTTGAAGGTAGAATTTTGACAATTTGTTGAGCTTGATTTAAATTTACTTCGTCACCTATATGAATGACTAATTAGAAATCTTCAGGTTTGTGTTCAGTACAGGCTATCTGTCTTGCTAATAATTTGTGTTAGCATGGACTGTGGGCAATATATGGCACAGAATTCAATTGTTTTCTGAGCATAGGAATGTGATTTTTTGTCAGCTGTGTGTCAAGCAGGTAAGCCAGCATTATTTTAAATACACTTAAACAAAATGTTGTAATTGTCAGAACAATGAATTGCATCTTTCTAGAACAAATTACAATATTACATACTCTACACTTCTCATTTCTCCTAGATTTAATGACAAAAAGTGCCTCCATCTCCCAAAGTACCAGTAAATAGTTTGTAGTAAAAAATATTCTGAAAAGTTATTTCATGTTACGTATAATGTCTATTTACGAAATTATGCCTATTACGTCATTCAAGACTCTACTTTATAAGTCTAAAATGGAAGTTTTGTGTGTGAAAATCCAAAATCTAGACATGTCTTCTTGTGCCGTAACATTTCTCAAGAATTTGTTTGTTAGAACTTAATTATTGAAAAAGAATCAGGCTTCTGAAAACCTCACTTCAGCTTCAATAAAGATTTTAATCTATAGATAATATATAATTATATATATATATATATATATATATATAGTATATATTATATATATATATATATAATATATATAATATATAATATAGATATATATAAAAAGAAGATACATTTCTATTGCAACAACAAAAATTACACATTTATGGTGGTTCCCAAATGATACTCTCATTCTCATATCCACAAAAATTGAACTAACTGAAAAGCTACATACCATGTTCTTTGGAGTTTGGTGAAGGTCTTGAAGAGCCGACAGCTGCAACAGAAAGAAAAAGAAAAAAATTAAACACCTACTTGTGAAAGAATGAAAAATGTAAATATATATATATATATAAAAATTAATATGGAAAATGGATTCCTCCCGAGAGAAGGAAATGGGATTGACCACCAGAAGCTGGACCCAAGATGTAACAAGACTCGCCAGAGGACTGCAGGAAGGAGATTGGGATGATAGAGAGAAATGGAGATCGGGAAGCGAGATGCGGCGTCAGCCATAAAAGCTATGGGGAGAAGTGAATTTTTGGGTGCACGTTTTCATAATTCTGTGATCTCTATCCTAAACCATATTCAAGTCAAATTTTGAATACAGAAAGAGAGTTTTTTTTTGTTTTTTTTTTTTTGAGTTTTGTTGACAAAATATTCACTCCTATACAATAAAGTATATTTTCAAAGTTAAATTAGCTATAAATTCCTGTCCTGAACCCTCATGTTCTTCATGAAAGAATAATACTTTTGCCGCGATAAGTTGGAAAACGATAATTTGAATAATTATATTTCCCACTGAAATTCAGAAGACGTGCACAAATAATGAAGTTACATTCATGTCCAGAAGCAAAACAAGGACCATCTTAGCATTTGCTCAAGGATCAGGGAAACTGGACGAAAACCTGATCGAGATTCATTGCCATAATGGATCGACTTCATGCCATAATGGAATCATGAAGCTCTGAAACTGGGAGACACCAATGTGTCATCTGAATTTCTTGCATGAGCTCTCCACACATGAAGTCTCATACTTAAATATTTGAAGAATGAAGAGGAATAAAATATAAAGGGTAATAGGATCGCTTGCTCTCAAATACTACTCACTATGGTACAATAAACATCTAAAACAGGACTCGAAGGTTAGAATATATAAATCAATAATTAGATCAATACTAACATATGCAGCAGAAACAAGAAGCGAAACAAAACGTACCCAACAACAACTTGAGGTCGCTGAAATGAGAGTTCTGAGGAAAATTACAAATCACACTCTACTGGATAAGGAAAGAAACAAAACATTAGGGAAGTGTGTAAAATTAAGCCAATTACGGAAGGGGTAGCAGACCGAGGAAAGGAATGGAACATTCATATTGAGAGAATGGAGGAGAAAAGAATCGTGAGGATTGCTAGAAAAGAAAGGCTGAGGGGAAGAAGAGAAGTTGGTAGACCAAGGAGAAGATGGAAAGACTTGTTATAAATTCTTGGAAAGGACAAGTCTTAGACTTTTTAAGAAAAAGAATGAAGAGGAAAAAGGATGACGG
>JAHLJT010007500.1:0-20539 GCA_031308135.1 Acheta domesticus
TGATGTTGGGAGCGAGCCGTACACTACATGTATTTGAGCGAGAGGTCTCAATAAACTCAAAATTTATTGCACGACCGCAAATCTTGATATATAGAGGCTTTTCCCGACTGGGTGGTGCCCCGTGGAGGAGATATGTGGAGGCGGAAAACCGATGTGCAGGTCGACATTGGGTCTCACATTCCAATGGGGTAGAAATGCCGCTATCGCCAATGATTTAACACTCAGAACTTCATTTATGGGGCTAAACGCTGAAGACGTTGACCTGTCTGGAACCAATTGTATCACTAAACGCTTGCAAACCTTCCCTTCCTCTTCTTTGTTGTATCCTCAAACCTTCCTTACATACACTTACAGAACTACACCACGATTCAAGCCAGAGAGCATTCGGAGCTTAGGCTCAGTCTCGATTACTTATTATATAATGAAATTCTTTGATTTCTATGTTTGCTACTGTCATTGAACAACATGACTATACAGAAGAGAGAGCCAGGAAGACTTAATTGGGTAGATTTTAATGTTTAATAAAGGTAAGATAGTTAATATTTTCTTTACTCGCCTTTTCAACCAATTTCAAATTCATGAATATAATTTTTTATTTTGAGTTCACGTGATATTAATTTCAGGTATTATCTCTATTTTATTTTACTCCATCATTAATATGAATTCTATTTCCACATACACGATATAAATCAGATTACTACAAAATTTACAACATTATATTTGAGAAGCTTAGTAAATGTTATTTCTGCCCATAATCTGAATGTCATCTGTTGAATACCCATTGAATTGCACGTCTAGCAAATATCGCTTATAATCGCTTGTAATCGAAACAATATCGCAAGCCCTAAATAATGGGTGAACATGCTAACGAATTGCGTGTTTAAATGAGTCGCAGAGGTCAATTTCATAATACGCATATTGTTAAGGTTTTTTTAAATTTTCATGTTCACATAAATACATGTCGCAAAAGATAATTAATCATGCATAACAGTAATTGTTGACAAAAGCATTCGTGAGTGTTGTTTTTTTTTTGATTTCATTTTGATTAATTGATTTGTTCAGTATTGTGTCTATTCAGAATTTTGTAGTTCATAATATCCATGGAAAATATATCATTCACTGCGTCCTTATATCCTTTACGTTTAATACACGCATGAAATATAGTTGGTCGTGTATTTTGTGATACAATATAAATACGGAAGTCATTTTTGTTCCTTTTGAAAATGCGTTAAAAACGGATACATAAAAACCGATCCGTATAAAACGGTTGTTTTGACGTTGTGATGTGTGTGTGTGTGAAGGGATGGATCATGATCGCTTTCTTGAAGCTTCACTTCCTCCCGTGGCATGGGGAGAATTGTTGAACATTTTCAAGTAGGCAGCAAATGGACACCCAGAGTGGTTCTGGATAGTAATTTGCCGCATGTAGTCAACACAACCACAATCATAGCCATACTTATTCATTGCTTGTGTCGTTTTTTTGTCTGGGCGAATATTGGATCTGATTAGACCAGACATTTATTATTCACTCATATTTCCTTTTGAAATCCTTCGGCCCAAACCTTGTAATAATGGTTAGGTAAACGAGTGCTACATGACATACTTATTTAAGTACTTGTGAATACTTGAACTACTCGTTCTTGCTGAGCAGGAGGTTAAGTGGGTGATTTCTGGCATCCTATTTTTTACACCGTCCTTCGAATTTGTCACTGTAACCAAATTCACATTTATGTTGTATGAAGTGAAAATGTAAAAAAATGTTTAAATTATTGACCACACATCTTGATTACTAACATCGAGTGATTTTAGTAACTACTTAAGTTCCTCACAAGAACTAAAACATTTAGAAATGAAAGAAAATAAATATTTCTCAATTCATTTTGATGGTCAACAAAAATGTTGAGTACTTTAAAAAATATATTAGGTGTCGAGGAATATCATTATTTTCTTATCCAATTGAGGAAATAATTAGTAAACAATAAATTTATTAGCTTTCATGGCTATGAATGTGTATTCAACAATCTCACATGGACAGTACAATTGGCTATTTGATTGGGAAAACCTTTAATACGTGGAAAAATGCGTGTGGAAAAGCTTAGCGTACGTTTGTGTTCATGCACATGGGATTAAAACGCGCCGATTCAACATCCATTACTAATTACTGTCTCCATGTAAATACTCTTTTGATCTTTCATCATGACCGAGCTTTCTCCACAGTCATCAAACGCGTTTACGACACATCATGTCCACAAAACAAATGTCCGCTCGTTCAATACCTGTCACGATTCAGTGCCCTACCACGACCCGACCGCCTGTTACACGTTGCGTTTAATGTAAGCTCATAGTGATGAGTTCTGGCAGAATACAAACCTTTTCACTTGCCAAAGGAGATAGAAGCAATTATAAAACGCATATTCTTAACACGATTAATAAATAAGTAATCTGTAATATCCGACACTTTGCAAGGCTGACACGTCCACTGATCCGACATTTTTCCAATAGAACACTGCTTTTTTATATTATACTTCTCGGTGTGTGCATAAAAATGCAACGATGCATGTACAAGAATTCTCACCAGGCATCTGCACTTATAACTGTGGAATTGTAATGTATTGTAAAGTATAATGGGAGGAAAATAAATAATAAAGTTCACTTAACTTCATTTGTTTCTGAGAGTGATCCTGTGAAGCTAAGCCGCTTTATCCGGTCCATCTCGTGGTCTTCTTTCGGACTAAAGACATTCGTCTCGGGATCAACGCCCTTTAGCCCTTAGTAACCATGACAATACAGTCTAAACGTCGTCATTACTGCATTCGGTTCGGCATCACCCGGACAGCCAACTTGCATTCCAACAGATCATTCTCAGCACAGGCTTGCGGAAACCTTCGACATCATTACTGTAATTTTATGAATATGTATTTCACATCTCTCAAAATATATTACTCTACAATGTATTATGAAAGTTAATTCAACCCCATTAAGCAGAGAGATAAAAGGCAAGAAAAGACTGGGGCTGTCTAAAAAAAGGTAAGAAACTTGGTGAGAGATAAGGAACAATCATACAATATTTTTTAGACAAATGGAACACTTGTTATTGGAACGTTACTATTAGTATTATATTATTCTTAAATTGTATTGTTTTCTGATTCCGAGATGGTAGGACTGGAAGATTTCGCATTTAAATTATTTTTAATTGTCATCTGATTGGTTAATCTCATATGTCATCATGTCAAAACAATCCTCGCGACGTGGTCACAGCGTTTATAAAGATGAACAAAGAAATGGTGACAAGCACTATTTCGAAACCAATAATCTGAAAAAGTTCCCTAAAATGGTTCAGTTCCGAAGAGAACTCTTTGAATACGAAAATTGATTACTAACATTTTGTCAATTCTTCAATTCAGGAGGTAGCCCTATTGAAGGTCAATATTAGTTGAAATTGTTTTTTCAGAACGAATATAATTGTTTTTAAGAAGAAAAAAGAAAAATAAATTTACAAAGCTGCATCACCAAACAAGGCATAAGCTAAATTAATTAGTAATACAGAAACAAACGTGGTCCTCATCGAGGCGAGAAGGGAATGATCAGCTGAGGAATATGGAAAATATGTCTCGATTGATTGTTAGTCATTCAGGGAGCGTCAACTGCTAAGGTCATTAGTCCTGAAATTGTAGTGCGTGTTTTTTCCTCGGGAAGTGGCAGTAATCTTCCCCCGCTGGATGGCGAGATCTGGCGCCCACTTACCGTCGACTAGCGAGGTTTCCTCAAACCAGATGTCTTCCACCAGCGGGGCTCTGCCCGAACCGAGACAAGCTCTAAGCTCCCTGCATTTGTGATGGTGTAGGTGGTCCTGGTATGTATGGTAGTGTAAGTAGTGTAAGTAATGGGTAAGGTTAGGGCAAGGAAGAGGAAGGAAAGAACGCGCACGGTCCGTGGCCCGCTTGCTAGGGTACTGCTTCCGGCAATTGATCGGAGAAACCACGGACAACTACTGATCATAGCAGCCAGCCGCTTTAATTCTCCTCTAGACATCAGCTGAATTCGACCTAGCTGATAAACTGGTATCGAAAAATCCTGCTACCGTCAGACTCGAATCTAGAACCTCCCGTCAGGGACACTGCAGTGACATCAGTTTATACCCTGAGCGACCTCTCTCGGTATTAGGTCTTGACTTCTCTTTCATCGTTCCCTCTAAAACCTTTAATACGTCTACCTTACGTAAGATTCAATCTTTCGTATTCTAAATGCCAACCATGTAAAGATATTAATATTTTATTAAGTATTAATTTACAAATGCATGGTTATCATTTAATTAAAACAGCGTATTTTAACATAACTCTGGTAATACATTGATGAATACAATTTATTGTACACACAATATTTTGTCTTTATTATTTCACGGGTGCTAGACATCATTCATTCGCAATGGAGAAAAGGGTGTGCTAACAAAGGAGTCGATATTAGCAGCAGTCGATCTCAATTTCCGAAACAGCCGCGTGGAAAATCGGCCCCGCGCCACGCGCCGCCCCGAGTGCAGACGACAGCCGATCATTAGCACTAATTAATAAATGAGACAAACGTAATGAATTACCCGCAACGGCGACACTGAGCGATGACGCCTGCACCTGCCCCGTGACGAGCCGCGGTGGCGCGATTTCCCGCCAGGACGCTAGACACGCCTCGCATGAATCGTGCCACGCCGAACCCACACTCTGTATTCTGGAAGTATCAATTTTACCAATTTTACAAGTAATTGAATGTACTGTTCGTACACCATTTTTTACATTTTCAATACTCACCGTCATTTACTTTGAGGTAGTCCAACATCCCATTATTATCGAAAAGTGACAATAATAAGACACATATAGATGAACGAGTAAATTAGTCCCGCCGTATTAATAAATTTCACTTCTAATGAAGGTATGGCACAGTATTAATTACAATGGAAAATTTTATTTTAGAAATATTTCTTAAACAATAAGGCAAAATTCAATAAGCAGGGCGGATGCAAGCGACCGGCAAAGTTGGCTCAGGGCATCAACTGATAATACTGCAGCTCCTCTGACCGCGAGAGTCCTAGTGTTCGAATCCCGACGGCGCGCCATGGTGTCTAATGTTGGCTTTGAAATCGAGAATCGGCATCAGTATGCGGCAGGCTAGGATTATCCACATACCTGGAAAAGACCAGTCGATTTGCAATCGCTGTCGGGGAGGAAATTCTACCGGGTCGGCTGCTCTGGGCGGTACTTTTCCGTGGTTTCTTCGCTTAATATCAGGCGAATACCGGGGCAAGTACCCTAACAAACGGGCCACGGACTGAGCGCGCGATCTTTCCTTCCTCTTCCTCGTTCTATCCTCACCTCTTACTTACACAATTACCTAACATGCACTACACTCCCACACATGCCGGGAGATCGTCGGGAGCTTAGAGCTTGTCCCGGATGGGTCGAATGCCCCGCTGGTGGGAGATACCTGGTTGGAGAAAATTCTCGCAAGCTGACGTAGGTCGGTGCCGGATCTCACCAGACACCGGGGAAAGTTCTCCCCCTCCTCCCGCAATAAAAGAACGTGCGCGGATGCATGCATTGAAAGTTAAATTTGGAGCCATTTTTATACAATTTTGAAAATATGAAAGGACCCCCAAAAATCAAAAGATCCATTTCAAACTCAGAGGGCGTCGAGTTCTTTTAAATTGATCAAGGTTTATCAATTTTGGATAAAAACAGCTGAACGGCTAGCTCTGACCAGAGAGGGACGGACAACGTTTAGCCGTCTATCTATTTTTCGGTAACAAGATTCAAAAAAAGTATTCCGACTTTACAATATGTTAGAGGAAGTAATTTTTTATTTCCTCAATGTATTTATTTCTTATATAAAAATATGTGCTGCCGATGGTAGAAAATTACCGTAAACCTGCATTTCATAGATTTGAAACAAAAATAATTGTTCGCAAATTGCGATATAAAGAAAATATCTAGGTTTGCATATGCAAAACGTTGCAGGGCAACACTCGTTGCTATCGTGCATAAGTAGGAAGAGATGAGCCGCAGGGCGATGCAAAACCGGCTTTAGTATCTGACGGAAAACAATTTTTTTGTTATTCCGAAATCTCGAAACTTTTTTGAACGTTCTTTTACCTTTTTTAGAGTATTCTTTTTTCGAATCAGAAGTTGTGAGAATCTTTAGGAGTTTGTTTACACATTGAAGCAATTTTCATGTGAATTATGGAGGATATGCGGAATATTTGCAAGGTTGAGACTATAGTTCCATTTAATATAGTTATTTAGTACAGATATTTTTACAGTTTAGTTAGTATTGTGGCGGCATGTAGTAGCGCCTTAAGAAATCTATAACAAAAGCTTGTTTTTTTGTACTCTCCGGCACGCGCACGTGCGCCCAGCCGCGCCCCACCCCGCCCGCCTCTTTGCTGCCATGGTCCCATCCCTCTGACGGACCCAGCGGCCTCGGGAGAAATTTACAACCACTCGCCGTCAAAGACCGCGACGGACCTTTTTCGCTGAATACACCCTTTGTGTCCCGCCCCCGCCCTCCTCTAGGCGAGTCTCCGCGCCTGCGCGTTCCTCGCCGCCACGCCTGTCGCGCTAATTCAAGTAAGTTCCAACCCTTTGCCATGCAATAATTGCTTCCAGGAGATGTCACTCTCCGGTGGATGCAGCTGCGTTTCGGTAGACAGAGAGAGCCAGATAGAAAGAGATACCTTAGGAAATTTACCAAGAACTCATGAACCACGATTCGTCAAATTATTTCTGCGACGCAGTAAGGTCCGACCAATGACAATTTTCCCAAAGTATGTCAGCGAGCCCAAGACGGATTTAGGAGGGGGGAGATCCGGAGAGGGACGGATTCCCAAAAATCCCGAAGAAAAAAGAAAAGACTGGTGAAGTAGTCACCAGCAAGTAAACACGAGAGCAGCGGCCGCGGGAGAAAAACACTTGTGAAGTAGGCGCGAGAGGCGACACTTAAGAGTTAGTTGCGAGAGAGCACTTCATGCCTGGTCGTGGAAGCCGTGAACCAGTTTTTTTTTTGTTCGGGTATTCGATGTAATAATAACTCGGTGCCTAATTCGAGCGTACGAGCCGCGAATACCATGATCCAGCTTCCGGTCCGCGCCCGCAATTAAATGCTCCCGTATCGCGCGTCCGAGTCGTGGTGAGGAGCGAATCCCGACTCGTCCAGCGCCTTGGTGGCGAGGTGGAGAAGAGGCCTTCGCGACCTTGAGGTACACAGCGGCCGCAAGAAGGCGTCCGCCCCTCCGGTCACATTGCTGCTCATCGCAGGCCAACGCTCGCCGAAGGCGCCGAGGCCGTCGACCGCGTCGGGCCCACCCCGGCCCGCGCCTCACAATTGATAAGACTCTTTCCGCACGCCCGCGCTTTGGGGCGTCCCGCCTCGAGACGAGGCGGAGAATAACACCGACAATTCTAGAGTGTTTTGTTTTTCACTGTTTTTTTGCTAGAGTTAAGCGGTGCCGCGCAATGGCATATTTTTTTTATTGTAACACAGTTGTCCTTAATTTTTTTTCTCTTATCTTACTTACCGAACTCGCTAGGTAGGGTGCAATTCCACCTCATGGGATTTTTTTATGTAACTTCCCCGGCTATAGGTCGGAAATAAATGTATAATTTTGTTTTATTGCCCAATTACGGCTAATTATTTTCAAAGTAGTTTGTTGCCCTGCACCTCACTTCCCCCCCACCATGCGAGGAGCCGCGATCATGCTCTACCGGCCGGCTGACGTTGCAATTCGGCTTTCCCAACGTGGGGCCGGCTGCCGTTGCAGTATATATTATTATAGTTCCATTTATATATGGTTTTAGTATATATATTTTTATTACAGTTTAGTTATTATGTATTATTATAGTTTCATTTAATTGCAGAACAAGTAGTGTTAACGCTGCATTGTACAGTATTAACGCAATAGGGAGTTTTAGCGCCAGGCGTAAGGAGATATCCTTACACTCTATTAATCAAGTGACCAACGACTGTACACAATCGTAATGAACAACGTTCAGAAGAGTTTTAGCAAAAGCTTCATTGCGTTATGCATTATGACAAATGAAGCATTTCAAGCGTTGAAGAAAGAATTTGAAAGAATATATCAAAGAGTGTAGGGTACTGGTGACATATTTTAACCACGATATGAGTCAAGAATATAACAAATTGTGTACGGAATTTCAGATTTTGTGGCACTCTGCGTTGAGTATGCAGTCTAGAATTTTAAATCGGCTTTTCTTTAGAATGTAGGAAGTATTTGTTATGAGCGTAAGACATAACCTAACGCAAAGATATGTTTTCAACTTAATTCTTGCCAGCGTTGTGGAGGAATAATTGTAACTGCCTCACATAGAAGCATGGGTTTATCAGTTGGAAAAATGCAAACATTTCCTGCTTTTAGGCGGCCATTTTTTCTACTTATAAGGTGACCATAGTAACTCCTACAGGAGTGCATTATTTATAAAGGTGTAAGGTCGTACCTTAGGCCTAAGGTTAAGACGTTATGACTTCAAGGTCCGTCACTGTTAGTGCATAACGCTGCAACCTGACGCGTGGCGCTAAAACTCCCTAATTTTGTTCAGCTTATCGCCGTATCTTTAATCGTTGGTTCCTTTCATTTTGGCCTTTAATTCTTTTTCTTAATGTTGAAGTGCGGCAGTAGTTTCCTCTTTAAACCGCGAGAGATCGCGTCATGCACACGAACGTAACTGGTCGCCTGGAAGAAAACGAACTTCAGAGAAAGTTTTCCTTGCTTAGAGATCTCACGTCATGTATTACTATACTTTGGTGTTTAAATTATTGTTAGAACCTTAACTTCGTTTTTCAAGTACTTTTTTATTTATATTTATTTATATAAAATTCTAAATTCATCAGACCGTGTTTATACATAAGTTCGTTTTTTCTTTCATAAAATCCAAAATAAATTATTTAATGTTAATGCACGATAAATGTTAATTGAGAATGTGTGTGTCAAGTTCAGTAATAATTTTACACACACTCTGCAATCAATGAATGCTATTTTTGTACTATTTTCTTTCAGTTTTTACATCCACTAGGATGCTTTGTGATCCAAATTTCGTGGAAAAATATCATCCTTTGAATTGGTAGTTTCTTTTTTTGGAACTTTTGCATCTATTTTGTTGTGAATGCAAATACTCTGCTAATTTTAGACACGAACTGTTCCGACCTTCCAATTAAAGGTTGATCTCTCTGTACGCTCGTAAACGAAGAGCGAATAAAAAGCAAACTTTCTTCCGCAATTTTCGTTTTCTGTCGATTCTTGGAAGTACGAATAATGTTATGATGATACCTTAATGATTACCTTCTTGAAAGTTGAGCGTGCCTACTAGGATTGTGTTAGGAAATGATGGTTACCTCAAGGACTTTCGTGGTCAATGCAGCGGTCGGATCTGCTTTTAAACGAAGTTCTCACGTACTCACGTAGTGGGACTTGCGGAAACTTTGAGATCCTCGCGAGATAAAATGAATTTCTGAGAATATAACAGACAGTCTGCAATCATGTAAACAGTAACGGATTTTTCAGATAAAAGATTGGGGTAAAGGTATTGAAAATCACAAGTAAATACAATATATTGAAACAAAATTGTTCATGAAATAATGAAGCATGGGGTCAAAATCCCCACAACCCTTCCAGGTGAACTTTTAAGTAAACACATGGGGTTCTCTCCAGTCAGGCTTTATTTACTGACTCATTTAAAATATAACTAAGATACTAATTTTCAATTCACGGCATCTTGCAACAAGAAATATACCGATCTTCCCAGAAATAACTAGTTTTTTGTGGGAATCTCCTCGAATCTTAATATTTCGCATTAAAAAAGTAGTTTATTGACATCGGCGATCAGTAAAAGGGGAGTAAAAATAATTGTTCGACTGCGTACTGTTGAAAGATGTATAATTAGAAATAAAGCAGCAATGACGGTTTGACTTGCACCATATCATTCACCACGGTCTGACTTGCACCAATTCAGGTCATCAAGTTTTTTGGGCTTTCCTTTTTTTTTCAAAAGAGTGAGCATCGTAAAACTTAACAAATTACCAATTTGTCAGCTGCGCGTTTAAGTGAAACGGACGTAAGACCCGAAGGGACCGCCGCGCTCCCTAGCCGCTGAGGCTGTTTGATCCTGCGCTCTCTTGAAGAGGCCTGCGGTCGCAGCAAGGTCACGGGCGCGTCCAATGGGGCGCGGAGAGATTCGTTCGTATTCCCGGGCCCCGCCGAATTTTCCGGGCGAGCGCCGCTCCGCGCGTGCCCAGGGCGCGAAAACCGGAGAGCAGCTGAATTTGGAGGGGAGGGCAACCGGAGGGCTGCCGTCCACGCAGAGGGTAAACTTTGAGCCAACAACTTCTTTTTGCAATTAGTGCGGAGAAAATTGTGCATAAATGAATGTTCCAAACAATATTTAGGTTAAGACAAAGGTATAATAATAAGAAGAGAAATATGAGAATAGTGAGAGCATAATTTTTAGGTATCCTAAGAAGAAAACGTAAAAAGAAACGAGATTACATTTATTATGCAGTGAAATTTCTTTTTAGTAAAATGCGGCTGTGAAATGTTGGTATTTCAGAAATTATAACAGGAAAAGAAAGTCTCATCTTGAGATCAGCAATGACTTCCTAAAAAGTGGGTAAATTTGCACAGGATTGAGAAAGAAGAATAATGTTAATCAAAATACGTGAATGTCTAAAGGCATCTAACATGGACAGATTATCTCTGAACTATTGTCTGGATCTCTCGAACGGAAGAGCCCCACGCAACAATGGAGATGCTCAGGGTTATAAACTATATTTATTCACTTCGGCTAGGTAAAGTCGAACTTTATGACATGTTATTCTGTTTCTTAATTATGTACATGTCACTCGTTTTGAAACAATTTGCAGCAAGTCTACTTCAATGTTCCCCTTGTTGAAAGCAAGGTCGGCACTTACGGAAAAAATAGTCGTCAAGACTAAATGAAAGTTTCGTAAAAATTTTCATATTAAATCAAATTTTTACAAAGTGGATAAAAACGTATACTATTTAATATATTGTAACATCTTATTAAAAATCTTAATTGATCTTAATGGGCCCAACGGCCTCATTTGGCAATTTTCCAATCTCTTATTGTACTAAGATGCATTACGATATTTTTGTTATTTAAGGTCACATCAACTACTAGGGCATTAGCGACCACTATGGGATTTAATATTATGGTATAAGGATGAAACAATATGCTCCTGAACAAGGGTGAAAGGGCGAATACATACAACCATGTCTGAGGCGGGACCCGAACCCGCGATCCCACGGTTCGAGATCTCTACGGCACTACTGCCTTCCCGATCTCGGCCACAGGGCCGACCCATTACGACATTTATATCATAAAGAAATAAGATAATAATTTTGACATCTAAAGGTCGTACAGACTTCCCGAAATCACAAGTGTTGCTGTCCGAAACGAGTGACTTGAGAGAGGCGCCTGTTGTCGGAGCTGGAGCCGTGCGTTGGATGGGGCTGTAGTGCAACAGCTCAGGGCGGCGCCGCTTCCGCACTTGCCCGGTCGCTCGGCGGTTCGCCTCAGGCGGCGGCGGGAAGGACGCTGTGGAACGAGGGGAGAGCCTGTCGCCCGCGCACAACGTTTAGAAGGTTCGATTAGTAATTCCGGACGCGTCAACAAACACCACGCAACAACATAGGTCATTCTCATAAATACAGGGGGGCCGGGGAGGAAACGCTGGTAGAGGAAACTGTGGTACGATATGTGAAACGGAGTAGGATTGACGACAAATACGAAAATTCCATATATATATATATATATATATATATATATATATATATATATATATATATATATATATATATAATGTAAATAATACATATATGTATATATACACATATATATATATATAATATATATATATATATATATATATATATGAAAAGAAAATATATTTTCTTCAATTTGAATGTGGCGCGCTTCCCACGCTAAGTGCGTATTTTGACTAATGACGGTTAGATTGAGTGAGAAGTACGATCATTAGAAGAATTATTATAGACAGAGACGAAACTACAGAGATAAAGTTCATAAGAAGATATATCATAATTAAAATAAGTAGTGTAAATAGAGAAGCGGTAGTAGTAGGCTTGAATTTTCGTTTCTCTGTTTACAGGTAAGAGTGAAGTATTGCAAATAGTTGACGACAAAGACGAAAATTCCATATATATATATATATATATATATATATATATATATATATATATATATATATATATATATATATATATATATATATATATATATATATATATATATATGTAAATAATACTTGATAAAAAGTGAATAAAACTTGTTCTCTGTTAACAGGGAAACATATTTTGGCTTAGTTATTATCCTACGCAAATAACTGTCTTATATATACAGGTTTTCCGGGGAAGAATCGTCGAAACTTCGAAAATAACCTCTTAAGCCAATTCTAAGCATATTTGTCTAATAAACCACGTGGATATTCCGAATGGTTGAGCCGCAATGAGCACTCAAACGTGGGTTTGAAAAAATGATTTATAGGCAAAACTTTGCGTTATGGAAGCATAGAAACACTCCAGAAACATGTAAATTGTTTATTATTAACAAAATAAATGAGTATATTTGCTCAGACAGAAAAATTAAGCGAGAAATAAAAATGCAGTTGAATTGGGTAAATTGGGTGCTTTCTTATTTCTCGCTTAATTTTTCTTTCTCAACTAAAAATATTGATTTCTTTTGTAAATAATAAACAATTTATATGTTTCTGAAGTGTTTCTATTCTTCTATAATGCATATTTTTGCCTAAAAGTCACTTTTTTGAACCAACGTTTGAGTGCTAATAGCGGCTCGACCATTCGGAATATCCACGTAGTTTATTAGACAAAATATGCTTAGAATTGGCTTAAGAGGTTATTTTCGTTCAAACGTTTCCTCCCCGGACACCTGTATAGTGCATGTTGTATCCTGCGCTGTGGCTAATGGCGACCTCTGACGCGAAACTTGTACGTCGGCTTGCGGGGATTTGCACGAACCACATATCTCCCACCAGCGGGCCCCGCCCTAGCCGGGACAAGCTCTAAGCTTCCGTCTGATCTCCCGCCATGTGTGGCGGTTTTGTGCATGTGAGTGTAAATGTGTGTAAGTAAGGGGTGAAGCAAGGACAAGGAAGAGGAAGGAAATATCGCGCGCGGTCCGTGGCCCTTGTGTTAGGGGTACTGCTCTGACATTCGTCTAGGGTTGGTCGGAGAAACCACGGATCAGAGCAGCTGGCCGCTAGAATTCTTCTCCAAACGACGACTGAACTCGATCTAACCAGCTGACAAGCCAGTGTCGAAAATCTTGTCACTGTCGGGAGCGGAACCCCAGGGCCTCCCGCTCAGAGGCACTACAGTGACAACAATTTCTGCTTTGAGTCATCTTTATCGGTGGGCAGGGAGGAAGCCGCTGGACTTAGGGCTAACAATTGCAGGAAGGTCGTACCGACTGTCCTACCGACTGGATATGTGGCGTATACTGATGGACTGCGACGTAGCTGGCTGATCAATGAAAATATATCTAACTATAAATGGGGAGTGTCTCTTGACATTTATCGGACGACAGAGTTATAACGAAGCTGCGGATTTTTGCCTATTTGTCGATTTTTATCCTTCAATTAAAAAAGATGTATTTAGATTACTTATACATTTTGAAGCATTAGGTTATTAAATTATAATACTACTAATGCCTCAAAGTGTATAAGTAAACTAAAATACTGCATTTTAATTCAAATATAAAAATCAGCAAATATGTAAAAATTCGCGGCTTAGTCATAACTGACAATTTCCAAATGTTGGGTGTAAAGGCATCTTTAATGTTGAAGCAGTTCTGGCCGAATTGACTAGCGGAATGTTCCTCTGACCCAAGACACCTTCCACGAATGCTTCCCATTGGCCAGCTAACTGTGCGGTTTCTCTGACACACTCGGTAGCTGGTCTTTGAACTACATCAGAGCGTCTGATGCAGAAAAAAATTGAATTCATTTGACTTGACATGGAAACGATGAAGAGAAAAGTGTTACAACTACGAATTATACAAAGCCTTTAGAAAAGGTAGGTCAATTTTGAAACAAAACCGATAGCCTCGAACTCCATCAAGTAATAAGAATATCTAAGAATTCTCTCATTATTATATATCATTATTATTATATATCATTATTAATATCATTACTGATATTTTTATCGAAAATTTGTAGATTTTTTCGTCGATTTTTGGAGCAATAATCTTGGAGGCAGTATGTTCTAATATTTTACAGAAATTTTATTTCCATTGCCGAATTTTTTCAAGGATTTTTCTAGATTACGCGTTACAAAAAACAATTGTGATCCTGTTCCACATCCGTAATTTTCCTTTTTAAAATTGACACACTGAAAATCATGGAACTCTGTTTATTGTTTTCTACCATTTATTTTTATTTTCTATATATTAATGAAATATATAAAACCTACTGTACCTCTAACCCTATTATAGACGATACTATGGAAGTTTTAGATTCACTTGGTACATTGAAAGAGCAAACTGGTTCAAAATGAACAACTCATTGGAATGAGAGACCTATTTTTGTTGATCACTTCTAGCACATCTGGTCCGCGGCCGAGGATGCCAAGCATTGTTCGCGAGCGCGGGGCCGGTCCCCATATTGTTTTAGGCCATAAATTCATCGAAGCTCGACTGAACTGCGCGATTCCTGTGCCGTCCACAGAGCATGTCGCTGTATGTGAAATATTTTATCTCGCACGCACCCTTCGTGAGGTCGGTTGCATTAAATGTATCTAAACAGAAATCCGAATGAAATTTGAAAGAGATTTAAGTAAAAAATCAAGGTCCTCAAAAATTATTATTTTATTCCATTTTAAATGGCGTAAGCCTAATCGCAACTAAATGATCAAATATCATTCGATACACGCTGAGATACGTAGAGCTAGTAATGTTTTATTGTTTCCAGTAATACAGAAACATACTTGAAAACATAACACAATATTATGAATAGCTCGTTTAATTATTTTGTCGTTCAGTCGTAAATCACTTTCACTCTACGATAATTTCTTGGTTAAAAAAGCTTTTAGGATAAAACTAGATTTAAATTTGGCTATCTCCTTACCAATCACCATAGTTGAATCAAATGTTAGTAATATTTCTTCCGCCAGTCACCAAGTGACGCCCGTTGTAATTCTACACGAAGTATATCTTCATTCGCCATCTTGTTCAACGGGACTCGCCTCATAATCTAGGTTTCCTTTGTTTTTATTCGTGTGACCGCAGCCAGTGTCACGCACCCGAAAGAAACAGCCGCGACCAATGCAGGCGATTGTCCCGACAACAATCTCAGGCGTCGTTTGAGCTCGTGTTTACTCCGCGTTTTAATAGTCGGAGGCGAGGCCGCATGCTCCGCCATTTTGTCGCGGCGCAGCATTTCGCCAGCGGTGCTGAACGCGCGGCTTATCGCCGTTAATTAGTGCGGTGTGAGATTGCGTTTTAATTTATTCGCCGGGCGGCAGAGGACGGAGGTGAGAGGACGAGTACGACGTCAAAAGGCGCGGCAGGAGATGGAGAGTTGGCGAGGAGAGACGAGGCAGGAAAAGTAGAGCTACGCGGGATGGGGTCGGAAAGGGCGAGCTGGAAAGGGTGGGGTTGGACAATGGAGGAGGTGGAATGGGCGGGTGTGAAAGCGCAGAAGCTGGAATGGGCGGGGCTGAAAGCGGAGGAGCTGGAATGGGCGGAGCTGAAAGCGGAGGAGCTGGAATGGGAGGGGCTGAAAGTGGAGGAGCTGAAATGAACGGGGGGCTGAAAGCGGAGGAGCAGGAATGGGCGGGGCCGAAAGCAGAGGAGCTGGAATAGGCGGGGATGAAAGAGGAGGAGCTGAAATGGACGGGGCTGAAAGCGGAGGAGCTGGAATGGGCGGGATGAAATCGGGAGGAGCTGGAATAGGCGGGCCTGGAAAACGGAGCTGTTTCCAAGGCTGGAAAATCGGAGGGACTGGAAAGGGGGGCTGTAAATCGGTGAAATTTGAAGGGGCAGAGCTAAAAAACTAAGGAACTGGAAGGGGCGGAGCTAGAAAACTGGATCTGGTAAGGACAAGGCTGAAAAATCGAGGAACTGGAAGGGGCGGGGTCAGGAATGGCGTGGCCGGAGAGGACAGGTGGGGAAGGGTGAGGCGAGACCGACCACAAAGGGCGCAAGGGAGAGGATGGGGTTAGCCGAGGCGTAGCCTAGCGCAGTGCTGGTGGTGTTTCGCCGGCCGGTGCCACCCGAAGGGCGCCGACACGTACACTGCCAGCGCGCTTGGCGACGAAAATAACCCCTGGGGGGTTCCTCGCTTTCTCCCTAATGGTTTCACTGGTGTCTGCATTGTCTTGCGTCGCGGTGACACGGGCGTAAAATGTATGTGGATCACGATGCAGAGGGAGGATTGTATGAATCTAAAGTCCGGGCGCTTCATGTTTTAGTTGTGTGTGTGTGCGAAATATTATCTCGTAAGTCCGGGACAAAAAGGCTGAATTTTATTTTCAATGCATTTCATAGAACGAATATACACTGTAATTTTCAAAGTAAGTTTATATTGTTTTAAACTATTTTATACTTCTTAAGCATAACTACTTCTATTGAAATTATGCTAAGAGGCATCGTTTATTTTACTTGTGCATATAATTGTTTTTATAATTCGTGTTTATTCGGAATCATATTATTAAAACCTAAAGAAGATAAATTCATTTAATTATTTGTTTAAAAAGATCTGTAATATTCTTAAAGTTGTTTTCAACCGGATATAGTTTTTAGAGTAACAACTAAACACTCTAAACTTCAATATAATCATTGATAAGTATTAAAATGAATAGGTACAAATTAGGAAAAAGAGACGAAATGAAATGAAATGGAAAATACTCAACATTATTACTATATTTACTATTTACATTGATCTGAACAGTTTCGTTGATTACTCCTTAATTGAAACTCTTATTTTTCTCCTCATTTAAGTTTAGAATTAAATCCTAAATCCGAAAAAGTAATTCGCTGTTAAAATTATGACAATCTTTTGAGATCGTAAAGTAATTGATTAACTAGCCCTAAGTGTTGTGAACTATTAATTTTTATTAAACCTATGAGCAATTGAGCGTTAAAAACATCTGTTCGCGAAGAGACATTCCCGTTGTATTTAATGAAAGTAGATTTTTCTGCAATGTTCGGCACTCATTTGAATATCTATTTACAAGCTGAGAGGGTTTTCTTATTGAATCTAATCCTGACCTAATAAAGGTATTCAAAACGCAGTGAAATATAGTTTGCCAACATGAAAACTTGTTAACTTCAAGTCACGTGTTTTGCATAAGGCTAGAGAAACAACTGTGAATATTCAAGGTGAAATGCAGACAAAGTTAATGTAGTACTACAGCAGTGGTAGAGTTTATATATTAATGGATGTATTCCGTTTGGTGCAAAATAACAGGTAATTGAATTTCATAACAACACAGCAGAGTTTTGTAGTAACTTTTTATTGGCTTACACACTGTTCTGTTTGAATTTTGTTTGTATACATTTTCGCTTAGTATTTAGCATCCAAAATACCGAGTACATATCTAGTACGATTGTTGCCTTTGTATATTTTACTAAAAAATGTGCATTGTATTTAATATTTGCTGATAGATTCTTGGCTCTCCCAGGGACGCCTCTCCCTAACCACATTTTGCAATATTTCGGTCGTCTTTCTTGTGACCTTCCTCACGGCAAAGCAATGTATTTGCTCCGATATGTTCCAAATAAGAATCGAAAATTTAAAGAGAATAAAGGGAAGATTGATTTCTTCGTTTGTTCATTAGCATAAATTAAGAAGCACATATTTGAAACACGAAATCTTATAATAAGAATAAGATGCCTAGCAAATAAAAAGGTTGGTTGATTTCTATAAAAATGTCCTTAAAATAAGCTTGTTAGTTTTTTATTGACATAACATCGTGATTAGGCGATGATGATGGCGTCCTACAAGTAGGCGATAGCTTCAACAAAGCAAAAAATATATTTATTTTATTTTCATGATGTTTTAATGACCGTTATGTTCCAAGGATGCGTTTCAAATTGTATTTTGACTGACGTGCGGGAGCTTTTACACTTTTTCAGATAACGGCGATCAAACGGAACGAATTAATTTAAGAATATCTATCAAATTCATTTTTAGAAAATTAACTATGATTAATGAAACAGAAAATGAATATTTTGGTCTACCAGAAGTTTAATGACAAAAATTTTGTTTTCAGTTAATGATCCTCGGATACGAATAGTTTTCACATTATTTATACATTTATTTCTATATTCTGTATACTAAATATTATACATGATAGTTTTAAGTAATATCGTACATCCCATATTTGTATGAATTAAATTAAGAACAAACGGGAGGAAGCTAATTTGAAAAGCAGAGTTAATTGGTAAAGGATGTTGTATTTATTGAAATGACGGGGGAAAGTAAATCTTACAGAAACTTGGATATTTGCCGTTTCTCCCCGTGTACTCTCCCAGTAATCACTTTCCCTCTGTTCCGACCTTATAAATGATTGTACCAGTTTTTCTGAAACCAAACCTTGTTGTACTTATTGAAAATGTCTGGGTTAGAATTATTATTCAAATAAAAATATTCTACGTTATCAAACTATTGACGAATAATGTTTCACATAGTTTTGATTGAGTTTCAGTATTAGGCATTTTTAATTCCTAGTTGTAAGCTCTTCCACATAATGGTAATTCACCGTGTGTGGTGGTTGTCACGCCCATTTTGTAGCATGTTTAGATGAGGAAGAAAGCTTAAGTCTTTATGTCAAGACCTATCTAGGTCAGTTGATCACAATGACAGTTTGTTATCGTCTTCCATTTATGAACTTTGCTCGCTCGACCGTCAAAGCATTTAACCCAAAGTCCACTAGGTGAGAATTCAGTATGACAAGCTTTTGTTCGTCCCAAAGGGTGAAAAGTGATCGACCGATAAAACCGAATGGCCGACGCTTAATTGGGTCATAATTTCAAATGTAGACCGCAAAGTTAAACGTTTCTACGGAGTTGAAAGTAAAGATGAGGAGTATAACGAGGGTTTTTGGAATTGCGCTTAGTGAGAACAATCTCAAAAGCAAAAGTTAAAAGTAAGTGATTTTGCGCAATAAAGTGAGGTGCAGAGCAGATAGTTTTTAAATTTAAAAGAAATATAGATATATTGAATTATTTTTAGATGTTAAAACATATTTATTTAAATCCAGTATGAATTATTATTGCTTTACACATAGTGTACACAGTAATATTTATAGGTCTTTTTGTACTCACCTGTGACTATCATCTGACGGATTACGCCACTTGCCAAATAAAGTTCTGATCTTAAATGAAAATTGAAGTGAACCGAAGGCAGCCGAGAATAATTTTAAAACATGCTGCTATACAACAACAAATGATATAAAGTGCATGCGTGATATATCTTGTTTTAGAAAAACGGATCAACATTTATTCGGAAAAAGTTGATTACATTTCTTCCATAGAGTCAAAATTAAATCTGTATAATTATATTTCCACATATACCAATTCAGTTCCTTCCTATGAAGTGAATGTAGCTTTAATAAATTACATATTTTTCCGAGAAGGTTCCTTATGTGTATTGCTTACGTAGTTTCGCACACACCGTTCTCCTGAAATAACATCCATTCCTTCCCCAAGAGGCTACTCTACATTGGCGAGGAAATTGCTCTGACGTGGAAATGATCCCCCCGCGGCAAAGGACACACGAGAATGAAACGCTCGAGCGACCAACTCTCGAGCGTACCTCGTCCTGGATCGCTCCAGTAGGAATGATGTCAGTGCCATCATGAACCTGAACAGTGAAAGGTGATGAGTAGGGAGAGGATTTTGTGCGCCCTGAAAATTCTTGGAATATGCTTTTAAAAATATGCATTTATGATCTATAAAATTCTGTGAAATATGAACTTTAATATACAATTAATTTCTACAATTTCTACAACTAATTTCCTGTATACACATTTCATGAATAAAATTCAGGAAAAGCTTGCTTGAAATGAAAATATATATTTTATGCAAAACTTTTTTACCTAGCTTACTTCGCGGGAGGAAATAATTCAAGCAAAGCTGTACCTTTGTGAAGTACATTGTATGTCTGATGCTTTTTTCCGTCTTGGTTTAAAAAACATATCAGCAATATACTACATTTGCACGTGTATTTTATCGTCTCCATGAAAATAAAAAACAAACTGTGGAACAAGCTCTTTCTAACCAATGAACCGCTCACAACATAATAGATTTATCTGGAAACATGGAACAAACATTAGACAATACGTCTCTATATTAATGAAATACTCACAAAATAAAGCCCTACCATTACATTATATCACCAATAGGAAAAATCGCCAATATGGCAGTAACCATGTTACTCTACATCACATTCCAATTCTAACCAAAATGTCAAGAAAATTTCACTTAGCTGT